>RJWJ010042146.1:0-13171 GCA_004363605.1 Indri indri | reverse complement strand
TTTTAAGACAAGATTCCCACTATCTTGTCCAGTCTGGATGAACTCAAACTCCTGGGCTCAAGCAATCCTTCCTCAGCCTCCTGAGTGGCTGGACCTGTATAAAGGCAAGTGCCTTCACGCCTGGCTAAGGGCAACCTTTTTGAGCAGTTAAAAATAAATGCAGAACTAGCTCTGTGACTCTAAAAACATGTAGTCACATTTTGGTGACTTTTCTTTTCACTTAAAAGAGATTTTTTTAATGATTAAGAAGAGAAAAATAGCATAAGTACATATATATATAGTCTAGAAAATAAGATTAAAAAGTATACCTGTGTATCCATCACTCAATTAAAAAAATAAAGAACATTACAGGTGATCTGTGTGGCCCTCTCTGCTCCCATTTCCTTTCTTTCTTTCTTAGAAATAAACCCTATCCTAAATTTTGTGTTACCTTGCAGTGCTTAGGGCTTTAACAACTTTGCATACTTATATAAAATGCTGTTTAGTTTTGTATGCTTTTGGATTTTATTTTAATGTAACCATAATCTATCAATTCTGTGACTTGCCTTTGTTCATTCAAAATTATATTCCTGAGATTCATCCATGCTGTTGTGTTATATTTTCACTACTACATAGTATTCCATTCCATGAATATGCTACAATCTATCTATTCTATTGCTGATGGATATTTGTGTTGCTTCTAATAATATATCATTAAGTTACAAATAGTGCCACTCTGATCAGATTGGTCCATGACCCCTGATGCACGTGTTTGAGAGTCTATGTAGGTCACATACTTAGGAGTGGAACATGGGTTATATGACATGCACATATTCAACTTTACTGGACAATGATAAATCGTTTTTCAAAGTTATCGTCTCAATTTACACCGCCACCAGGAGTATTACAATTTGCATTGTTCCACATCACTGCCGACACTCGATATTATTAGAAATTTATTTTTGCCAGCCTGCTGAGTGTAAAATTGTATCTTAATGTATCATTTCCCTGATGTTAATGGGGATGAGCATTTTTCCGTGTGTTTATTGTCTAATCAGGGTTTCTTTTCTATAAAGTTCCTGTTCTAGTCTTCGTCCATTTATCTACTGGGTTTTCATTTTCATAACTTCTGACATGTCAATCTGTTATGTTCTCTTAAAGCAAAATATCCCACAGTGGGCCGGGCGCGGTGGCTCACGCCTGTAATCCTAGCACTCTGGGAGGCCAAGGCGGGAGGATCGTTTGAGCTCAGGAGTTCGAGACCAGCCTGAGCAAGAGCGAGACCCCGTCTCTATTAAAAAAATAGAAAGAAATTAGCTGGACAACTAAAAATATATATATAAAAAAATTAGCCAAGCATGGTGGTGCATGCCTGTAGTCCCAGCTACTTGGGAGGCTGAGGCAGAAGGATTACTCGAGCCCAGGAGTTTGAGGTTGCTGTGAGCTAGGCTGATGCCACAGCACTCTAGCCTGGGCAACGGAGTGAGACTCTGTCTCAAAAAAAAACAAAACAAAACAATATGCCACAGTAAGATGACCTTCAAAAAACAAAATACTGGGCCAGGCGCAGTGGCTCACACCTGTAATCCTAGCACTCTGGGAGGCTGAGGCCGGAGGATTGCTTGAGCTCAGGAGTTCAAGACCAGCCTGAGCAAGAGTGAGACCCTATCTCTACTAAAAATAGAAATTGGCCAGACAACTAAAAATAGAAAAAATTAGCTGGGCATGGTGGCGGGTACCTGTAGTCTCAGCTACCTGGAAGGCTGAGGCAGGAGATTGCTTGAGCCCAGGAGTTTGAGGTTGCTGGGAGCTAGGCTGATGCCACGGCACTCTAGCCCGGGCAACAGAGTGAGACTCTGTCTCAAAAAAAAAAAAAAAAAAAATGCACCTACTATGATTTCAGTCCTGAGTCCTACGATAAAGGAATTTTAAGGAAAGGAAAAGTTTTTTAAGCCAAAATTTGTATTATTTATTTATGCAATTATTTATAGTATACTGCTCCTCCTTGTTCCAAAATAGAAAAAGAATTTGAGCCACCTTACTAAAATAAATACAGTATTAATGAATGAACGAATAAAAGACAAGTGAAAACAAAAGGGTAAAACAAACAAAAAAAGTCTGAAACTCACTTAAACTAATATACAAACATACAAACCCTAAGACCTTCTCCACATCTAGAAATACAATGCAAATTTAGCTAAGGGCTTTCCAGCAGTCAGACCAAAGGAAGAAGCAAAGTCAGGTGCATGTCCATAGTATTCATAAAAGATAAAAGCAGATGCTCAGGAGAGAATATAGTTTTGTGATTCTATGAACTGAGGGAAATTTCTCCCATTTAGGAAACACAATTGTGCGTGGCAGTGAGAGTGTGACATGTCAACAGCCTTGGAGCCAGAGCTTCGGCTGTGACAAGTAGCATCACTGGCACAAACATCAACAATTTGGCACCAGGTATCAGCAGCCTTGGGACAGAGATCAATGAGAGTCGACAGCTGACAAGGGCGTGGCCCTCAGTTGGCCTCTGAAGAGAGAAGAGCAAGAACAGAAACTTCAGCATCAGCAAGGGAAGAATTTCACAGAACATTGGTGGGATGCGGCACAGACATTCCAAGAACTCTTTAGGAGGGATCTGAGGAATTACTAGAAGGGGAAAGAAAGAGAAAAATATTGTTTTGTGACTATTATTCTGGACCTCAGACCACATATGTGATATGTTTTCCTTTTCGTTTTTTGTTTTTGTCAAACCAATGCATATACCTCTTTTAAAAATGTAAATAGAACTATTAGCTTACAGTGAAAAATAGCAGAATTCTACCTCTCTGATCCTCACCCTCAAATTCCCACTCCTCTTAGGCAACTTCTTTAACTTTTTTTTTTCTTTCTTTGCTGTTTCTTCTGGTTTTACCTCTATATATTTAAATGATGTCCGTATATCAGCATTTCTTGATTTTTTTTTTTTTAGTTTAGCCATTACCTATTGACTTGCTATTATGCTAAATGAAGATTTAGCTCTCTTAAATCACCTTCCTCAAATATATTCACTCACATACCCATCCTCATTCACATCTTCCCATATTAGTTACACTGGCATTTTTGTTTAAATAAACATTTATTATTTCTATTATTATGATTAGTTTCTATTCACAGCTGCAATGATGTATACTACAACATTTCCTTCTTGAACAACTTTGTATTCTTTTTTTAAAATTTTTTTTAAATTTCAGAATATTACAGGGGTACAAATGTTTGGGTTACGTACACTGCCTTTGCCCCGCCCAAGTCAGAGCTACAAGCGTGTCCATCCCCCAGACAGTGCACACCGCACTCATTAGGTGTGAATATACCCATCCCCTCCTTTCCAGTCTCACCTGCCCGACACCTGATGAATGTTACTACTACATGTGCACACAAGTGGAACAACTTTGTTTTCTTTAGGGTTAACTGCCTTGTTTGGTTTGTTGCTTTTTTGCTTAATTTTCCATGTCAAAAATCACTAATTCAACCCCAAACTATTCAATACAACTAAAAATCTTTTCTGAATACATCGAAATACATCGGATACTTTGTTAAGTTTAGTTTTCTCCCTGGAAACATCCCTCTTGGAGCCCTTTGCTTTCTCTTATTTGTACTGGTCACTTGTTAGACCTACCACCAAGCTGTCATCCCGAAACTTCACATCACCAAGATCTTGGGATTTCTTTTCTCCTCGTTTATGTATTGGATCGTTAGTTTCTTGGATCCAATGTCTCTCTTTCTTGGCTTCTTCCTCTTTTTCACAGAATACATCATTTAATGTTCCTGAACAAAAGTGTCGTTACTCTACCTATACTTGCCTAGGCGTAGAATTTTAGAGTGGAGTCATTTTTCCTCAGAATTTTAAGGCACTGCATCATTTTTTTTCCACACTCACTCCAGTGTTCTATTTTATTGTTTGTTTTGTTTTTCTGAATCCTGAATTGCTTTTCCTTCCTTTGAGTTCTTATTATGGTTTTGTTTGTTTGCATATTGGTATTGGTTGTCTTTGTCTCTCTTGTTTAAGGCTTTTTCAAATATCTAGTGGTCTTTTATTGTTTGTTCATATTTTAAAATAAGGCACTAAAACATTGGTCAGAAGATCTGTTTTTGTTTTTTTATTTTTTATTTTATTTTAGAGACGGGGTCTCACTCTTGCTCAGGCTGATCTTGAACTCCTGACCTCAAGGGATCCTCCTGCCTCAGCCTCCCAGAGTGCTAGGATTACAGGCATGAGCCACCACGCCCAGCCAGAAGATTTGAATATGTGTGCTGGACTTTCAACTGGTGAACTTCACTGTAGAACACACATATTCAAATTTTCTGTTGGGCTGCTCACTTTCTCCAGAGAAGAAAGCTTAAATCTTCTGGTTGGTGGGTGGGTAGGGGTAGGGCTATCAGCATTCTGGCTTTCAGCATGCTTGGTGCTAAGAAACTCAAGAGAATGGGTGCAGGGTCATCATTTACTATGTGAACTTTATCCTTTTTTTTTTCCAAAGTATCACGGGGGTATAAATGTTTTTTGTTACAAGGATAGCTTTTGTAATGCTTGAGTCAGGATTGTAAGTGTGCACATCACCAATATAGTGTTCATTGTACCCATTAAGTAGGTTTTTCTCATCCTCTCCTCCACATCCTCCCCTCTGACAGATTTCCACTGAGTTTTACTTCCTTCTACGCATATATGTGCTCATCGGTTAGTTCTAATTTGATAGTGAGTACATGCAGTGTTTGTTTTTCCATTCTTTAGATACTTCACTTAGGATAATGGTCTCCATTTCCATCCGAATTGTTGCAAAAGGCATTAAGTCATCCTTCTTCATGGTTGAGTAGTATTCCATAGTATACACATATCTCTTTTGTTAATCCACTCATGAATTGATGGGCATTTGGGTTGATTCTACATCTTTGCAATTGTGAATTGTGCTGCAATAAACATTCGAGTGCAGGTGTCTTTTTGATAAAATGACTTCTTTTCCTTTGGGTAAATACCCAGTAGTGGGATTGTTGGATCAAATGGTAGGTTGACTTTTAGTTCTTTGAGGACTTTGTCTTAATCTCACTCTTTATAGTAAGTACGGTGCTTCTGCTTTGCCTATCATTGTGCCTGTGCCCAAATTGGGAGCTGTCTTTTCAATTTCTCCGTAAATGAAACCTCCAGTCTTCTGCTTTGGGCATGGGAGAGAAATTAGTATGTTATATCAAAGAAAATAGAGTTAAATACTTATGCATAGGAAAAGACAGTGGAGAAAAGGATATTCAGTAATTAAATATGACAGATTGAACATATGGCACTTATTTCTGTTGCCTCTAGAAACTCTGCTAAAATGAGAATAAAATTTTTGAAATGAATAAACATAGTAAAGGGAGAACATGAACAGCTATGTAGCAGTTCGAGTTCTGGCAGGAAGCAGATTGGCACACTCAAAGGAGAATTGAATTAAATTTAATGAGGAAACTATTTACAGAGGTGTGGACAGGATTAAGAGAACCAACAAGAGATGGAAAATTACCCAGGTGCTGGCAACACTGGGAAGCTGTCATCCTTGCTATGCCTCAAGGGGCAAGTGGAAGGAATGATGACTGGGACCTGCTGAATTCTGGGCATAGGAGAAAAGCACCCTACAGGAGCCATGTATTTGGGTAGAAGTTTTCTGCCACCACCAAAACTGTGGCCTTCCAGGGAGTAAGTATGTGGAGGGGGAGGCCGGCAATAGGAATAAATACTCTCACATCCACAATTCTACCTCCTCCCACTCTTCAGTCTTCTGCTAATAACTCCATTTAGCTGATTCTGACTGGAAGCCAAAAGTCAAGGGAGCCCAAGTCCACAGGTGTTATCGTGTCAAGATACAAAGTAGGCAGAAAAATGTGGAGAATGGACTTGGAGAGGCAAAACATATAACTAACCCAAGCTCAACAAAAGATGTCAACAAATTTTTGGAAGATTAAACCTGGATGAAGGAGTTGCTAGAATTATGAAAGCTTAAAACCAGAAGAATATGCTGATGAGAAGAAAGCTTATATCACCTGAGAATCTTGGAAATGCCTAGAATTTGGAAGTGCCAGATATCTCTAAAGGCAAAAATTCATGGTATAGCTGAAAAGAGAAGGATTGGTTGAAAAACTTTAAATGGCTTACTCAGACCCCTAGAACTCCATTTTTCAGAGACAGGTGGACCCTTTTCCCCACTCCAACAGAAGACTGGGTGTTTAGAAACTTATATCATCTGGACACAGGGATACAAGACACAGCTGAGGGCAAGGTTAAATATCTATATAGTATTCAGAGAGGATATCACAATTCTATTGGAGAGTTTAAGGTTGAACTAGTAATTATTTAATAGAAAACTGCTACGTAATTCCCACAAGAAAATTATTAATTCAAATATGAGTGAAAAGTTATCTAATCAGTAGTATACTAGTAGGCTCAATATTGAGCAAGTGTTACATAACAAGACAATGCAAGCAGTATAAATGAGACAGAGTCTCACTCTGTTGCCCGGGGTAGAGTGCCGTGGCGTCAGCCTAGCTCACAGCAACCTCAAACTCCTGGGCTCGAGCTATCCTATTGCCTCAGCCTCCCGAGTAGCTGGGACTACAGGCATGAGCCACCATGCCCGCCTAATTTTTATATACATATTTTTTTAGTTGTCCAGCTAATTTCTTTCTATTTTTTTAGTAGAGACAGGGTCTCGCTCTTGCTCAGGCTGGTCTCAAACTCCTGAGCTCAAACAATCCGCCCACCTCAGCCTCCAAGAGTGCTAGGATTACAGGCGTGAGCCACCATGCCCGGCCAGATTTAAACAGAAAAATGTAATACAAGTATTTGGAAGTATGAAGGGAAGGAAGGGGGTTTTAAGTGTACAAAATTCTGTTACTCTATACCAGGAAGTCAATAGAGAACATAAATAATAATGTAAGAATTTTTTAGAAATGTAGAAGTAAACAGAAGAAATAGCTAAAAGAATTAAAAGTTTTTCCTCTAGGGAACAGGTTTCAGGGGTGGGTATGGTGGTTTAGGGTTCTATTATTATCATTATAAGCCTTGTCACAGTATTAGACTTTTTCAAATATGTATATATCTCACTTTGACAAAAATTAAATTAACATTTAAAAAAAGGAATAAAGGGGTATATGTATTTCCTACTTAAAACAATAAACAAACAAAACCACCACCACCCTCTTTTGGAGAAATATAACAGAATCCAGAGTCTCTACAACATATCTTTTATAATGAATAGAATCTCAGGAACCTGGGGGGAATATGTAAATATCTAAAATATGTGTAACTGGAGTCTTAGAAGTAGAGAAGAGAGAGAATGGAGCAGAAAAATTATTGGAAAAAATAGAGGTTAAAGTTTTCCAAATAGGTTGAAAGATAAATTTAAGAAGCTCAGAAACCACCCTCCCCAAAATAAATTTGAAGAAAACCACATCTTTACACATTATAGTCAAAGACAAAGAGAAAAAGAAAATCCTGAAAGCCAGAGAAAAACAATTCACTATATGCAGAGGAACAACGATACAAATGACCACTGACTTCCCTTTATAAATAATGGATATCAGAAGACAGTGTAACAATATCTTAGAGTATAGAAAGGAAAAAAAAAGTCAATCCAGAATTCTACAGCTAGCAAAACATCCTTCAAGAATGAAGGCAAAATGAAAAGATGTTGAACATCACCAATCATTAGGGTAACGCAAATCAAAACTACAGTGAAATACCATCTCACACCCATTAGGATGGCTACTATAAAACAAAACAAAACCCCCAGAAAATAACAAGTATTGTCAAGGATGTGGAGAAATTGGAACCCTTGTGCACTGTTGGTGGGAATGTAAAATGGTACAGATGCTATGAAAAACAGCATGGTGGTTCCTCAAAAATTAAAAATAGAATTACCATATGATCCAGCAATTTCATTTTTTCTTTAAAGAGAGATGGGGTCTCACTTTGTTGCCCAGGCTGGAATGCAGTGGCATTCCACTTTTGGGTGCATTTCCAAAAGAACTGAAAGCAGGGTCTTGAAGAAATATTTGTATAGCCATGTTCATAGCAGCATTATTCTCAATAGCTTAAAGGCAGAGGCAACCCAAGTGTTCAGTAACAGATAAATGGATAAGCAAAAAGGTTTTTTTATATATATGTATACACACACACACACACACACACACACAATACACACACACAACGGAATATTATTCAGTCTTTAAAAAGAAGGAAATTTTGACACATGCTACAACATGGATAAAACTTGAGGACATCATGCTAAGTAAATTAATCCAGTCACAAAAAGACAAATACTGTATGCTTCCACTTGTATGATGTACTTAGAGTAGTCAAATTCTTAGAGACAGAAAGTAGAATGGTGGTTACCAGGAGCTGCAAGGAGGAGAGAATGGGGAGTTATTGTTTAATGGTTACGGAGTTTTTACAAGATGAATAGAGTTCTGGAGATACATAGTGCTGATGATTACACAATAATCCGAATGTACTTAAAACAACAGAACTGTATACTTTAAAACATTCAAGATGGTAAATATTATGCTTGTACATCTTACCATAATGAAAAAATTGAAAAAAGGATGAAAGCAAAGTAAAGACATTTTCAGGTAAACAAAACCTAAAAGAATTCATCACCAGAAGACCTGCATAGGAATATAAACAGAAATAGTCACGAACAGAATTTAGTGGGATTTAGAGAGAAATAATAAATATGGAGATAGAAAAAAAAAGAGATCAAATATGTACCTAATATGTGTCTGTGACTGGGAGAACCAAAATAGTTAAAGATATACAAACTCCAAGTTTGAAAAAACTCAAAGAATTTCTGGAAATAAAAGCTTTAAATCTACAGATTGAAAGAGCACATTGTATAAAGGGAAAATTGAACCAGAGATACATGTTAGCAAATGGTAGAAAAACAATCTGTTGGGAAATGGGCCAAAATGATAAAGTCATTTATAGCGAGAAATAAAATCAGGCTGGTTTCAGACATCTCCATAACACCATAAGAAAGTCTAGAGCAATATACACAAAATTTTCAAGAAACAAAATTGTAGCCCAAAAATTTCATACCAGACCAAACAGTTATTCTAGTGAAAAATCAATAGACAGAATAGATATATTTTTTGAACATTCAAAAATTCAGGGAATATGGTTCTCAAGATCCCTTTTTGAAGAAACTATTAGAAGAAGAATTTTAGGCAACTAAAAAATGAATGGAGGACCTATGAGCGTTGAATCTATTGAATCCATAGCCAAAGGGCAGAAGGAGGAAAAAGGGTAATTCTTCACAAGGACACCCCCACCCCACAATGGACACATGCACACCACTAACCTCTCAAAGAATGTTTATTTTCTCAAATCTCCTCCCGGATCAGCATACGGCATTGCTCTGGCCTCAGAGGTTGATTCAAGTATGGGCACGTGACCAAATTCAGATCAGTGAACTATGAGAAGGAATTTGCCAGAAGTTTCTAGGAAAAGTTTCTCTGTTCTTAAGACAGACCCTCAGGTAGACCTAGTTTTTCTTCCCCTGGATTATGTGCACAGATGTGAGGCCTGGAGTCTGGGGATGGATCCAACACGTAGAGGAAGACAGAGCTAAGAGCATTGTAGGGAAATGGAGCCGGAGTCCCTGAATTCAATTAGCCTCATATCCTACCCTATATCTGTACTCCTAGTTCTGTGAGTTAATAATTTGCTTATTGTTTAAATTAGTTGGAGTTTGGTTGTTATTAGAAGCCAAAAATAAGTCCAAACTAATACTTCCTTGATGATTTACTTCTATTGTCCCTACATCTAGCAGAATCTCCCAGAGTTTGTTACAGATGGATGGTATCCTCATTAGTGTAGTGTTTTTCTTTTATTTTGGACATATGATTCAAATTTCTGAGCTATAGATTCAGATGCTGTTATCCTTGTTGGAAATCTCCATTTATTTATAGTGCTTTTTGTCATACAAAAGTTTTTAATGTTTACCTGTTAAATTCTATCATCTTTCCCTCTGTGGTTTCTCCTTTTATCATCAATTTAGAGATTGTTTCTTATCCCAAATTGTATATAAACATATATATGTAAACCAATATTTATTCGAAATGGCTCTTTTATTTCTAATATTTCTGTCTTTATTTCAAAAGCTAATATTTGCCTCTGCAGATGGGGACTGAAGGTCTAGGGTAGGGGGAAATCATTCTTTTCAATTTATTTTTATATAGTTTATTTTACTTATTTTATTTTTTAGAGAGAGACAGGGTCTTGCTCTGTCGCCCTGGCTGGAGTGCAGTGGCACAATCATAGCTCATTGCAGCCTCAAACTCCTGGGATGGAACTACAGACATGTGCCACCACGCTTGGCCACATAGTTTAAATTATTTATACAAGTGCATAAATTTTTAATTTAAAATACTAATAAACAATATTTTTCTATATGAAAGTTTATTTTTTCCCAAGTCGTTAGCTAGTTTTCCCAACATTTCTGGAGTTTACAGTAATAAATAGTGGGTTCTAGGTAGTAAGCTCAGATGGTTTTTTAACACCCTTGTGAAGCAGAAATATAAAACCTTAATCTTTTTTTTAACCTACTCAGGAATATCAAATATATTCCATTTCTTATATCAGTCCCAAACAATTGGAAGTAGCTACATTATGTTCTGTCTTAACACACATTCTCCAGCCTGAACAAAAGCGAGACCCCATCTCTACTAAAAATAGAAAGAACTTAGCTGGACAACTAAAAATATATATAGAAAAAATTAGCCAGGCATGGTGGCACATGCCTGTAGTCCCAGCTACTTGGGAGGCTGAGGCAGAAGGATTGCTTAAGCCCACGAGTTTGAGGTTGCTGTGAGCTAGGCTGAGGCCACGGCACTCTAGCCAGGGCAAAAGAGCAAGACTCTGTCTCAAAAAAAAAAAAAAAGAGACACATTCTAAGGCCCAGTTTGGGTTGACCTGAAAAGAGCAAATGTCTTCCATGAACAACAACAGTGTGAAATGTAATTTACAGGAGGCCATTGGTATGGACTGAGCTCCTGCATGAGCCCAGCAGACCAAACCAAAATGGAGCTACTCACGCTGAAGTTCCAGGCCATCAAGCCAAAGCTAAGTTGTTAGCTGACCTTCCAAGAAATCAGGAGAGGGAGAGATAATAGCCATTAGGGGTGGGGAACCTGCAGCCTAAAGACCACATATGGCCTTCTAGGTCCTTAAGTTCAGCCTTTTGACTGAATCCAAATTTTACAGAACAGACCCTTTTATTAAAAGGGGTGCAGCAGAGAAAGATGAAGCTTTCCTTGCCTCCTGTGGTGTTTAAAAAAGAACGATCTTGAAATATGAAGGCCGATAGGGTTCCCGCCCCTGCCTGAGGCCAGTTTTAGCCCCGCATGATAAGGAAGTTCCATCTGCTTTAACCTTCACAAGGAAAGCAACTTTGAAATGACCAGTCCGCTTTTGGTTCTCTGTTTCTGCTTTCCTCAGCACTTTTCTGTCTATAAAGCCAACTTCCTCTGCTCAGCTCACGAGCACACTCATTCTGTCTTAAAGATGAAGTGTTGTCCAATTCTAGGATTGTAAATAAAAGCCAATTAAGATCTTTAAACTAAACTTCTCGTGATTTTGTCTTTTGACAACAGAGGGTGATATTGTGGCCTCTGTACCACCAATTTATGACCCCAAGTCCATGGCCTTTCTTCAGAGTAACATTAAATATTTGCTTAGGTCTTTAGTTTACAAGATCTATGTGGGACTTAGTTGTAAAATATTCTAGGAATACCACATTTGTTTGGGAAAGTCTGGCATAGAAGGCAGTGTTTCCTAAAGCATAGTGCAACACTCACCTGCATCAGAATCACCTCAGGATGCTTGATACAATGCAGACTTCTGGCTGGTCACAGTGGCTCACATCTGTAATCCCAGAGCTTTGGGGAGGTGGAGGTGGGAGGACCCCTGAGTTCGAGACCAGCTGGGCAACTTATCAAGATCCCATCTCTACAAAGATAATTTTTTAAATTAGCCAGTCATGGTGGCACATGCCTAGTAGGTAGTCCCACCTGCTCTGGAGGCTGAGGTGGGAGAATGCTTGAGTCCAGGGTGACAAGGCAAGACTCTGTCTCTTAAAAAAAAAAAAGGACATTCCTGACTCCAACTAATATCTATCAAACCAGAAATTTTGGGGGTGAAACCCATAAATTTACACTTTAAACATACTTCCAAAGAGAAATTATGCTTAGACTTTAAGCACTGGTGTATGCACAATTGGTTAGGTTTTATAAATTTGGTAAGAAGGGGCTGCTCCTGATGGCTTCCTGGAACTTTGGAAAACAGAACAACTGAGAGACTTGGGCTGAATTAACCTACCTTTGTAGTAGCTAAAGGAATATATAAGACCCCTCTAATCTAGAAATAACAATATAAGATAGAAAAGGGAGACAAGCATTTACACGTTCTAAGATTTAGTTTCAAGAGATTGAGTAGGGTAGGGTGTTTGCTGGGTTCTGATTTCAGGGTGAAAAACTTGTGTGTTATGTTCCCATTACATTGGGCTTATTGTATATGCAATCCTGTTTGATAAGTTTGCTTACAGTATTATACGGCATAACTTTAAATGAGATATAGAACACTACTTGCCTTTACAAGTAGTGTATAGCAGTGGTTCTCAAACCTTAATGTTCATAAGAATTGCCTCACCCCCAGGAATTCTGATTCAGAAGGTTGCTGGGTGGAGCCCAGCAATCTTCATTTTAAACGGACACTTCGGGACATTTTTATGCAGGTGGTCCACAGAGCACACTAGGAAAAACACTTGGGTTGTATTTGATAGAATGTCCTGACCTAGTTCTCTGGCTCCCTGGGCATAACATCAAAGGAACACTTGTAACTGGGCTGAACTACCCATTTATGAATCCCAAGTGGAGAACAAGCAGGGTTTAAAAAATCAACTGCACAGCACATTTCTGATACTGTGTTGAGCTCTCTGGGGAGGGAAAGCAAAACTCTTGCTTTCCTGACTCTCACTGAAATAACAGCAGCAACACCATCCCCCCACCCCGCACCCGCACCCCGCACCCCGCGCCCCGACAATTTGCCAGTAAGTGTTGGATGCGCACTCTCACCTCTAGGGGGCGCGCAAGGACTTCTTCACGCAAACTCCATGGCTGTGCAGAGGAAATCCGATAC
>RJWJ010042145.1:0-13448 GCA_004363605.1 Indri indri | reverse complement strand
CTCGAATGTCTTAGCATTTCAGGAAACAGTCTGTGTTTGACAGGGTTGCTGGGTATTGTATTTCACCCTCTCACATTATGCACCCCAACACATAATCAAAGAGGTAAGTCATGTGTATGTGTCTCTACAAACCTATGCAAACGTAATACTGAAATATCAAGGGTTTATTTGGGGGGGGGGGGGGTATGGGCGGAAAAGGGGGGGTTTTGTCTTATTCATTTCATTTTGGGTTTGGTTGTTGTAGTTTATTTAATTTTTTTTGTTGTTTTTTTAAACAGAAGTTCTCGCTGGGAATTAAATGTTTCAGTGTTGTTTCTCTCCTCACTGGCTTTGCACTTGCTTCAGGTTTTGATCAGGATTCAGTAGCTGCAAGATCCCTAGGGATATTTTTTCCAAGTTGAATGCAAACAATGTTAATAATCTGTAACTTGAACCCTAAAAATAAAGGGCTGTCTGCAGAGACTGGCAGACACTCGATGCATCCTTTTTTGAGTATTAACTTAATGCTTTCATTTGTACCTTTACTCATTTTTTCATCTAATATATGTGCCAGGCACTGAGCTGGCCCCTGTGGATTCAGATAGCGATAAGAAGCAGAGCCTGTCCATAAGGAGTGCACAGTCTAGTAGTTGTCCGGACGCGCAAACAGATCATTTTACAACCAGGTGGTGGACACACTGGTAAAATGTGTTTAAGGTGTTAATGGAGCAGTGAGAGAGAGCGACAGGGCTGTCAGCAGGGGCAGAACCAGGTTGTGTGGGAAGTGACATTATATTTTGGGGGACCCTTTTTAAGAAAAAGAATATTAGGCTCGGTGAAGCAGCTCATGCTTGTAATCCCAGCACTTTGGGAGGCTGAGATGGGAGGATCATTTGAGGCCAGGAGTTTGAGACCAGCCTGAGCAACATAGCAAGACCTCATCTCTACAAAAAATAAAAAAAAAA
Source organism: Indri indri (assembly GCA_004363605.1). Taxonomy (NCBI): domain Eukaryota; kingdom Metazoa; phylum Chordata; class Mammalia; order Primates; family Indriidae; genus Indri; species Indri indri. The sequence goes on along the minus strand of RJWJ010042145.1, from coordinate 12,504 downwards.
AATTAGCCAGGCATGGTAGCACACGCCTATGGTCCCAGCTACTTGGGAGGCTGAGGCTGGAGGATCTCTTGAGCCCAGAAGTTCGAGGCTGCAGTGAGCTATGACGGCACCATTGTGCCACTGTGCTCCAGCCTGAGTGACAGAGAGAGACTTTGTCTCTTAAAAAAGAAATCACAAGTTGAGGACAATTACATATTATTTTTGGTAATTAACTTCCTGATATACTTCCTATTAATTTGCTCAGGCTGCCATAACTTGATGCCACAGATGGGTAGCTTATACGAGAGAAATTTATTTTCTCACAGTTCTGAAGGCTGGAAGTCCAAGATCAAGGGGCCAGCAGGGCTGGGTTTCTCTGAGGCCTCTTCTCCTTGGCTTGCAGACAGCCGCCTTCTTGCTGCCTCTTCACACGGCTACCGCTCTGTGTGTCCCTGGTGTCTTCACTCACTGTGTCCTAATCTTTGATAAGGATGGGCACCCTACCTGCCTCATTTTAACTTAACCACCTCTTTAAAGGCCGTATCTCGATAAACAGCCACAATTCTGAATTAATGTGGGTTAACATACACATCTGGGGGGGACACAGTTCAGTCCGTAACACACTTCTGTAAGACTTCTTTTTGCCTTGTATTCATTTATCAGGGTTCTCCAGAGAAAAAGAAACAATTCAATCTTTTTTATAGCTTTTATTTTAGAATTTTAGTCATAAGATAGAAAAATAAACTTACCAGTTTATAAAAGATGGTTGTGTCCAAATTACATTTTTGACAAAATTGGGAACTGTTTGCATGGCTAAATTTTATTTGTTCTGATAGGTAATCTAATGACGATTGTAGACCAAAATTTTGGGTAACGCAATTTTTATGGCAGTTTGATTTTTTTAAAAAAAAGTTCTTTTATCCTTTTATAGTTTTAAATGAGTTTAGGGTTAAATTTTTAATGTTTGTATTTTAGTTAGAATAAGAAAAATAAAATCTCTAAGTAGCCTTGAAAATGTAATATTATAAACAGAAAGTTTTGTTTTAACACTAGTAGGAAAGTCAGCAGATTTAAAGTAGGCAGAAAAAAATAGAGAGCTTGGCTTTATATTTTAACTCTATAGTTATAAGTTGACATTTGAGCTTTAAATGTTTTTTGACATAACTTGTCTATTAGTTGAGAAATGTATATAAGAATGGGCCATAATATGTAGCTGGCTGGAGTCTCAGAAAATATGGCATGTCTTAATGTTGGAGAATTTTATTTTTTGGCCATTTTAGTGGTAAGTTTCCATTGGTAAACTCCTTCCATCCAGGGAGAACCTTGTAAGTGTAGGCTCTGTATGTGAAATCTGTTAGACAGCTAACTGGAGGACGGTCATTTGGTGTCCCTGTTGCTTTAGTTTTTGGATGATTTTTAAAAAAAATTTTTTAAAGTTAATTTTTTTTGTAGAGACAGGGTCTTGCTATGTTGCCCAGGCTGGTCTTGAACTCCTGGCCTCAAGTGATCCTCCTGCCTCGTCCTCCCAAAGTGCTGGGATTACAGGTGTGAGCCACCATGGCTGGCTACGAACATGGTTTCTTATGTTTATTATTTTGTCTCACAATGCCCATTAATCAGTTTATTGATATTTTTATAACAGCGTATTATGAGTTTTTGGTAAGGTCATTATTTTGTGTCAAATCTGCTAAAAATGTAAATCTTTTCCCAATATGTTCATATGACTTACTTCTTTTCGTTAACTAAATTACCATATAATTTAAGAATCTCTTCACTGTTTCAGTTTGAAATTTATCTCTTCCTCATTATAAATTATTGTTTTGGGTATGATCTGAAAACTCTCTTGTTACTATTTCCTTCTTGACCTCAGAATAATTTCTATTGGTTTCATGGCTAATATTTTGCTTTGTTTCATATTCCCATTAATCATATTTACCTTTTCTCCTACTTCTTCAATAAATTTTAAAATGACAAAACAAGGTATACTTTCTACATATCCAAGTCTGCAGTCTTCCAGTGTTTATAGAAGAATTCCTCAATTGTTTTAATTGAAATGTTCCAAAGATGTTTTTCCAAGTTACAAAGTGGAGTATTTGATAAACCTCCAATACCACATTCCCATCAACACAGAAAAAAAAGAAATATGTGCATTTTAAAATAATTGTCTATTACAGATGTTCATATGCCTTCCATTTTGTTACTTAGACCTTCCATTTTGACTAGGCATTGATGGTAATTGAAATTTCTACTTACTTTTTTATACTCTGGTGATTGAAAGAATGTCTATAGACTAGCTTTATGTTTTACATATTTTAAACTTTGTTTCTCCTTCAGTTCCCACATGCTTTGGTCCTGGGTACCTTAGGATACATTAATCACACTCTATAAAATCTGGCCTCAACCTTCCAGCTAAGGTTGGGTGATTTGCACGGAGGATGATAGGTATGTTACTAGAAGCCATTCGGAGGTGGCTTGTTGATGGCAGAGCTCAGTTACTCTGTTACTCACTCAGCGTAAATCCAAACACTCTGTGAAGAGATGTTGCAGAAATAATTAAAGTCCCTAGTCAGCTGACTTTAAGTTGAAGAAATTATCCTGAGTGGATCTGACTTGATAAGGTGAACGGCCTTAAAAACTGGGCTTAGGCATTTCCTGGGTGGGGAGAAGGATTGATGAGATGAGACGAGGGGGGAGGTGAGACTCCAGCCCGTGGACCACAGCTCTGGCCCGTGAAGTTCTAGTTTGCTGCTGGTCTTCCCTGTTGGTGGCCTATCTTACGGAATTTGTTCTTGCTTAGCCAGTCCAACACAAGTGCATAAGCCAATTCCTTGTAATATGACTCTACATGGGTATATGTATGCATGTATCAGTCTAACTATTTATTTTAATATTTCCTACTTGTTCAATTTCTTTAGTTGAACCCTGATACACCATTCCTAGATTGACAACCACACAAGTATATTACGCCACTAAAATCCAAACCAGATGTATTCCAAACCCAACATTCCTTTATCCCGATTCCCCAAAATGCTCATGATCCCTCCAACACCACCTGACACACGAGGAAGTGTGATGAAGGGGTAGCAGAAATGGAGAGTCTAAAACAATTATGGTTAAAATATCATCTCCAAATTTTATTTTAAATGCATGACCATGTGAAAACCCTGCTTGGGCCCTTCCCAGGGCCTTGGAAGGACCCATGAAAGGAAGCCGCCCTGAAACTTAAGCTTTGTTGGTTTCACTATAGAGTCACTCTGGATGCCAAGAACAGCTCCTGAGAGAGGTGCACGTGCGTGGAGACCAGAGCAGCATCTTAAAGATAAGTAAAAAGTATCTTGAGAAAAGGGACAGGGCAGGAGTAGACACTAGAAAAATGGAAAACTTGAGCAAAGCCATTGGGATGAGAAGCAGCTGGTGTACATGGGGCATAAAGTGAGATGAACGTGGGAGCTGGGAAGGAATGGGGCTTCAGGATCACACACTCAAATCATGGTAGGAGGCTTTCTTCTCTTCGTCGCCTTTCCATCTGATCTGCATTCAGAACCCCTGATGTGGTGTCAGATTCTGCCCGTGTAACCCAACCAAAGGGATGACATGCCTCACTACGCAATCAAAGGTGCACATGTGTGATCTGGCCTAATTTAAAAGAGGCCAGAAATAGTATTCCTTTATACTCAGATATTCAAACTTGAAGCCATAAAGTTACGCCAGTAGACTCATGAACAATTAGGCACAGCGAACCCCGGAGGCGTAGGTCACATAACTATGGGATGCACGGAACGATGGGCTTTTCTCCATAACAAAACTGGAGGTAGAAAATCCTACCTCAGTTTGGAAACCTTTGTATTACCAAGAACATAAAGCACCTATATTAGAATTTATTCTCTGCTGATAACGTGCAGAAAACCTATTTTATTGACTGCAAATGAGTGTTCTAAACACTGATGTGCATTGTAATCACCTGGGCCTCACCCCGACCCATTAAGCCAGGATCTGGGAGTGGGACTCAGGCATCGCCTTAATTAACAGAACAGAACAGACACGCAAAAACTCCAGGTTATTCTATGAACTGGGTAATGATGTGCTATCGTTTGAAGGTGGCCCTTCCAAAACTCAGGTGTTGAAACTTAATGGTTAAGGTGCTAATATTGAGATGTGGAGCTTTCGAGAGGTGATTCGGTCGTGAGGGCTCCTCCCTTGTGAATGCAGTTAAGGAACTTGTAAAAGAGGCTTCACTGGCGTTGTAGCTCTCTTGCCTTCCCGCTGCGTGAGGATGCAGCGTTCCTCCCCCCTAGAGATTGTAGCGGGAGGACCCTCATCAGATGCCGGTGCCTTGGTCTTAGACTTCCCAGCCTACAGAACGGTGAGAAAACAAATTACTTTTCTTTATAAATTACTCAGTCTGTGGAATTCTGTTATAGCAGCACAAACGGATTAAGACATGAAGAAATAATGTTAAGTAGCACCAGCTTGGAGATAGTTACTCCGGAGGAAAGAAAAGAACTGTCATATGAGGAATGAGAGCCCTTTCAAATGATTAGGCCCAGAAAGGTGTGAAAATGAGACAGCAATTATATCCTACTCCCTGCTTTGAGCTACATATTTATCTCTTGAAACTGCCTGCTATTGCCACAAGTAGCTATGAGTTAACCTAAGAATGCTACACAGAGTACTGTAGCCCACGCCCTATAGCTTAACCATGTGTAGTCAATCACTAATCAACGTTATTTCTGTAAGCCAATGAGAATTCCTGACAAACACCTTGGTATCAGCCCACTCCCCCCTTTTTTGCCTTTAAAAATCCACTCATAACTGCTGCTAATCTGGTGTATGTTCAGGGCAGTTTGAATCTATGCTCCTAGCTTGCAATCCTCAAGCTTCTCCGAAATAAACCCTCTACTTACATTCGTTTTGTCTCTGTTTCTTCCTTTTAATGCATCTTGGGATTCTCTATTAGGTCAAAATTCTTGACCATGGATGTAGTCATCTCTCACATCACAATTACGGGAGAGCAGTTGATGAGTTTCCTGGTGTAGAATGTCTACCCATCATATAACTTTATTTTTTTTTAACCGAATGGGATGTGGCCAAAAATTGTCACATTATAATTTGTTTTTTCATGCTTCTGGTTTTTCTTAGGGAATCCATATTGTACCTAAATATCAAATAAGAAAATTTCCTTAAAACATCATTTTTCTTCAAGCTTCAATAGATGCTAACATACACATTTATCAGGAGACCGCTTCAACTGGTGGTTTCACCCCAGCAGCTCAACGGCATACCAGAAACTCACATTTTGGTGTTAGTATTTCTTTAGCGCTCTGTAAATTTTTTTTTATTCAGAAGTACCCCCTGACAGGCAGCTCCTTTAAAAGAAAGTGACACTGACATTGGAAAGGCTCTGTGAATTGGCTTGAGATCAACCGTACAGTGGGGCTTTAAAATATTAACGTTATTCGGGGCAACTCTGCAAGAATAGGTTTTGGCAGTGATTACCGACCTTGTTCAACCAGCTCTGTGGGATGAGTGGAAGCCTTTCCCTATCACAGCTTTCTCCTTATGGATCTGATTATAAGCTCGCGTACACACAGTTCCCTCAGAGTTTTAAAGAACCTTGCAAAACTACCATGCTCTTTTTTTCTGCTAATTTTTTAAGAGCAAGAATGTTGAAGACTCTCTTGGCATATCCCTGATTGAGAGTCTTAGCAGAAGATGTCAAACATTGCTGTGAATAAGAGTCTCATAAAGTGCTTATTAAAAACTCAGATTCCTCTGGGTCCATACTTGTGATTCAGGTTAAGTAGACCTGAGAGTGGAGTCCTAGAATCTGCATTTCAATTAACATCCCAGGAGATTTTGAGGCATTAGACTATCACTTTGGTGAGCTCTCTGTTTTGGAAGACTTTTGCATTGAAAAAGCATTTTTCCAGAGCCATTAGTAATCTCACATAATCCGTGAGATAAGAGCAGTGTAGCCCAAGAGTTTAGGAGTTAACTAAAGCTGCAGCTTCTCCTCTTTTTGTTAATTAACCAGGAACCACAGATGCTAAAATCCACTTGTGCACCTTTTCCCTGAAGTCCTACTCTTCCAGTGCTATCCAATTCTCACATCACCCTCATAATCACCACAAATGAGTATGTGTGAGTGAACATCTGTCTCCGATCCAGTCTTAGAATATGAACTCCAAGAGGCAGATGTTACAGGCCAGGCACTATGTAGTCCTGGGCAGAACCCTAGATCTTTGTGAAGAACCATCCTTCCAGACTGGGAGTGGTATCAGTAAACTGTGTGGCCGATAGAGATGCCCATCTCAAGGTGCCAGTCTCCTTGGGCCTGGGTTTGCTCATCTTTTACAAGGAAGTAAATGGAAGCCTTCTGACGCTTGTGATTGTATTAACTCGATAACGCAGCTTATTCTCTGAGAGGGTGGAAGAAAACACATCAGCTCCTTTGAGGAAAAACTGCAACATTTTGAAGGGGGTTCTGTGTCTTATTTTCCAATTTTATGAAAATCAGAGTAACTCTTGGCTATAAAGATAATAGGGAAATCGTAATAGGCACAATGGCATGTAATCAAAAGGGACTGCACACAATTCCGAAGTGTTTTGTTGACTGCCATGCACCACCCCAGAAGTTAATTCCAGACCTCAGAGGCGCTGGCTCTTGAGCTGGTGGGGTCGGAGGAGGGGTACTTAAAGTTTCCAGCAAGGAAAAAGGGATGGGGTGGAACTGACAGTCTTTAGGAATACATTTGTCTGAGTATGATGGTCTATCTGAGGTTTGACTCTTTCTGTGAAGGTCTGAGCTAAGAGATAAAAGCCAACCCTCTTCAGTATCTAAGCTTTTTGTGTTATGAATCTTGGGTCTCATAATAAAAATCTCTGATTTTTAGCTGGCCATGGCAGGCTTCTGTCTGGGTCCTCTATGCCATGTGAGTAGGCTGTAACTAGAGATGGATTATGTTAGAAATGCTTTTGTCAGAAGAGGGTGTTCCCATATTGCATGTGCCCTGACAGCCCAGTACCTCTGCTGTGAGCCACTTTCCTATGTGGATTGCGCCCTGGCTGGATACACCTGCCACTGGTCCCCAGCAGCTGTGATATATGCATCAGAAAGCAGATATTAGGACTCCTGCTTTTACTATCCACAGGGTCATACCCCAGCCAGTGTAGACACTCGGGCCAAGTTTGCAGAGCATGAAGAAGGAAGCAGAACCAGTTTGGGATCTTAGCCTGAGCAGCTGACTTGAATTCCACTGCCAAGAAGAAGGAAGCTGGCACCATTTCTGAGGTGTCTCAGCCAACTGGTATTTCCGAAGCCACAGTTTTCCTCTGAGCTCCCCCTCAAGATGTGCGTAGTCATTGGGCTTGTTTGGCTGCTGCTTGTTCTTGTTTACAAGCCAGTTCTCTTCTTTGAAAGGCAGCAAAATCTCTGGGGTTTCCATGTGGGCAGAGGGGGACAGGGAGAAGGAGCGTGGGGAGGTCAGGCAGTATCAGGTAACCCTTTCCTAAAGTCGATCCCGAGCTCATCCAAGCCACTGTGTTCTCTTGGATCGTCTTCAACCAGGCGCGTTCCACAGTGCCAAGCCTCAGGATATCAAAGAACTGCTTGCAAAATACTTGCTACTTCATAAGAAACAGAATGATTTTGCCAAGAGGGCATCCCTGCCAATAAATCTCACATAGACTAAGATAAAAATTGAAAAGTCCAAGGACCATGAGTCTGTCCTTGGTGGACAGAGCTATAGTCACTTCTTCAACAATTCCCATTATCAGCCTACCAAAGGGACTTCGGTGGCTGCCATCAACCCCTAGGAACTCACAGAAAAGACTAACAAAGTGAAAAATGACTGACAGCCAAGGAAAGAGAGCACACTTGGGAAGGAGGAGGGGAGGGGAGAGGTCAGGTAAGATGGGTTGAAAGCTGTCTATTGGATCTAGCATTGCAGAAGTCATCAGTGACCTTGGCAAGGAAGGTTTGCAAAAGTTTGAAGAAGAGAGACCAAGTAGAGGTAACTTGAGCGAAAGACTTTGGTATAGCTGAGGACAGAAAAGGTGCTAGGGAAGAAGGAAAGCGTAAGGACCAGGGTGAGAGGCTGTAATCCTCATGGCCTCTCTGGGACACGGTAGGAGGGAGAACCCAAAGCCCAAGTAGAAGAGACTTTCTCTGGGATCCCATTCTGTGAAACCACTTGGGTTTTTTTTAAAGAATATCAATGTCTAGGCCTTGCCCCAATGTAATTAAATCTCTGAAGGTGAGGTCTGGATATGGCATTTTTATAAAGCACCCAGGCTCTTCCAATGGCAGCCCATGGTCAAGAAACACTGGTTTAGACAACTATCTTCCTCTTTTTTGTATGCAGACAGCTCCTGTAATGGGGAAGAGATGAGGCCTTGCTAGACAGACAAGGGTGGTCAGCAGTTACCAGCAGGAAAGGGTAAGGAAGCTAGTGGTTACCTTCACCTCCCCCCAGCCAAGCTTCTTTGAATCCATGCATCCATTCATGTTTTGTATTTTTGGTAAGATACATATAAAATTTACCATAATAATTTTAAGCATACAGTCCAGTAGTAAGCATATTCATGTTGTCGTGTTGCCAATCTTCAGACCTCTTTCCATCTTGCAAATCTGAAACTCTGTACCCATTAAACAACCACCCCTCATTCCTCCTCCCTCCAACCCCTGGCTACCACCATTCTGCTTTTTGTCTCTGAGTTTGACTACTCTGGGGGCCTCATATAAGTGGAATCATATAGTACTTGCTCTCTCATATCTAGCTTATTTCACAGAGTATAATGTCCTCAAGGTCCATCCACATTGTAGCATATCAGAATTTCCTTCCTTTTTAAGGCTGATAATATTCTGTTGTATGTATAGACCACATTTATTTAACCTTTCATCCATCAATGGATGTTGGGTCACTTGAGATTTTTGGCTATTGTGAACAATGCTGCTACGAACAATAGTGTACAAATATTTCTACAAGATCCTGCTTTCAATTATTTTGGGTATATGGCCAGAAATAGAATTGCTGGACCATATGGATCTTATAGTAATCTTATTTTTAATTTTTTGAGGAAATGTCATACTGTTTTCTGTAGAAGCCACTATTTTACATTCCCATCAATAGCGCACAAGGGTTCCAATTTCTCTGCATCCTTGCCAACACTTGTTATTTAAGAAATTTTTTTAAATAGTAAGCACACGAATGGGTGTGAGGTGGTTGCATCCATTCACTTTTACTTTTGGTTTTGTTCTAAACTTCCTGAGCCAGGCTGCGGTGTGGGTGCTATTGAATTTTCCCTGGAAGATGAGAGGAATGGACGTTGGACTTCATTAATGCCCTGGTTATTTTATTTTTATTTTATTTTATTTTTTTGAGTTGAAGTTCCTGACTGATGAAAGTAAAAACTTACAAATGATTGCAAGTCATCTGCCGCCAGGCTCACACGCACACAGCCTTGTCTAACGTTATCTCTCACTCTAAAGCCTGGAGAGATGCTGGGAGGTGAGGTTCCATTTCTCAGTGCTTCTCATTTTACATAGGGTCGAGACAGCTAGAGGATAACAAAGTGTGCAGGGGAATGGACGAAGCTACCAGCCTCTTCCCTGACCCCATCTGTGGAGGACGACATCAGGCTGGGAGAGAAAACTATGAGAGTGCCTGCCGATGTGTCCAGGAGTAGAGTTTTCTAAAAAAAAGTCTGTGAAGTGATACGTGAAAGAAAGTGTGCTCAATGCTGATCTCATTTTGACAGTAATTCATGAGATACTGTTTTGCAGATAAGAAACTGGGTCTTTATGTTTTGCCTAAGTTTATGCAACTAGTACACGGTAGAGCCAGGCTTTCAATCTAAGTCTGTCAGGATTTTGTGTACCTAACCATGACTCGATCATGCCCTCTGTAGACTGGCCAGCTTGGACTCAACGTCTCTTGGAATTTGAACTTAGATCCTGTGAGACAGCCCTGGATCCTTTAAAAACATCCTGTGTTCTTTTGCATGACTTACTTTACCTAGCTGCTTGACACTTGCTCCGAACGCACCTTAACTAGGAATGAAAGCAGATAGGGTATCGATCAGTTGGTGATTCCACATCCAGATTCATGATCTAGGCAGAAAAAAAATTCACTAAACTCTACATTTTTAGGTCTCTTTGAAAATCGTTTATTGACCCTTAGAAATCTCAAAATGAAGCCCTCTCCTGAGTCTGATATTTTCAGTAGAATTTTCAGTAGAATGCGTCCCCTGTAGCCACTTGGTGTTTGTGATAGTTGATTCTATGTGTCAACTTGACTGGGCTGTGGGGTGCCCAGATTAAGCATTATTTCTGGATGTGTCTATGAGGGTGTTTTTGGATAAGATTAGCCTTTGAATTGGTGGACTTGGTAAAAGTAGGTTGCCCTCCCTGGTGTGAGTGGGTGGTGTCCAAACTGTTGAGGACCTAACTAGAATAAAAGGCAGAGGAAGGAAGAATTTGCCCCTTTTTCTTCCTGCCTGCTTGAGTTGGGTCTTCTCCTGCTCTTGGAATGGGATTTACACCATTGACTCTTCTGGTCTTTGGACTTGGATTGAATTCCATCACCTCTCCTGGGTCTCCAGCTCGCACACGACAGATCTGGGACTTCTCAGCCATCACTGTTTCATCGGCCAGTTACTCATAATATCTTCATATCTATAGGTGTATCTGTATCTCCTATTAGCTCTGTTTCCCTGGAGAGAGCCCTGAATAATATAAGGATCTAAAAAGTAATTGTAGAATGAGTGGTTTGTAAAATAAACCTGTATCTGTGAAGAGCTTAGAATTAAAGAACTACATGGGGGAAAACCCTATCTGAGTCTCCACTTCATTGAACAGGGCCGATTTGATGAAGAAAATGGAGGGAAAAAAACCATTAATTAGTTTATATTATGAACATTCTCATACCCAAGAGGTATTCTAGAGTGTGCCAGCACGATGCTTACAGAAATTGGAACCCCCGTGTGAATTCCGGATTTAACTTCACTTGCTGAGAGATGTGGTTGCCCTCACCTTTCTCAATATTCTTACTTTCCTTACAAGGAAGGCCTGAGGAGGCCTTTTATCTTTGTCATGTTGGCGTCCTGCATTGCCGGTTCCTGCCCTTCCCCTAACAGTGGGAATTCATTCATTCATAGACATCCTCTGATTCTACATTCAACAGATTAAATGTCAAAAAAGTTGACTTGCTCCTGCTCCTTTTTTAAAACACCGGTGGTAGTCCGTGTCTAATGGAGCTAAGTGGCTACATTGCAGTTGACCACCAGTGGTCACTGCTTCCCATTCATGAGTGCTCACTACCTATCAAAGACAGGGCTAGGGATAGAAAAATGATTAAGACCTGTGCCCCATTGATGGGTGACATTGTGAACATCCACATTACCACACCATGGGACAAGTAGGATGAAAACAGTATCACAGAGCACAGACGATGGGGATTCTACCCCAGCTTGACCACTGCGGGGCAGTCACAGAAGGCTCTAAAAGGAAGCAGTATTTGAGCTGGGTCATGAAATAAAACTACAGGTTTGGCTGCAGAGGGGAGAGGGGGCCACTACAGCCTAGAGAATAGCATGAATGTCAGAACCTGCAGAAGCTCAATGTGGCAGAAGCAAAGGGAAGTAGCTTGGAGCAAGAGCCAGAGAGAGGGATTTTTTTTTTTTTTTTTTGCTTTAGAATGATACTGCAGAGCTTGGATAGAAACCGTAGTGTAATAATAGTCCCATTTACTGAGCTGCTCGATGTGGCAGGTGCCAAGATGTCATAAGGACAGGGCATGTCCTCATTTTAAAAATGAAGAGTATAAGACTCAGAAATCCCTGAAGTCCTACTTGGAACCAGGATTCTTCTCTCCACATCTGTCTGACTCCTGTCACCACATCCTGCTTTAAGGAACTTTAGAAACCATTTGGCCTCACGGTTTTAAAATTGTGTTCCAAAGGACCCTTAGCTGGGATGGAGTTTCACAAACAATAACCAATACTTTCTAAAACACAATAATTGCTCTTTTCAGGCTTATAAAAGTTCCCCCTAAGAATCTTTTTAAAGAAGTTTTGACGCCAAAAACAAATTAGACAGAAACACCATTGAGTTAGTCCAATCCTCTCTGTTAGAAATGATTGCTGTGGTTTGACCATTTCCCCAGGTGCTTATGTGTTGGAAACTTAATCCACAATGCAACAGCGTTGAGAGGAGTAACCTTCGATAGGTGATTAGTTCACGAGGACCCTGCCCTCATGAATGGATTAATGTCACTATCACGGGTGTAGGTTTGTTATAAAAGCAAGTTCAACCCCTCCTGCTCTCACGCAATCTCTGCATGTGACGCCTTCTGCCACGTTATGACGCAGCAAGAAGGCACCTCGCCAGATGCAGCCCCTTGACCGTGGACCTTCCAGCCTCCAGAACTGTGAGTCAGATAAACTTCTATTGTTTCCAAGTTATCCAGTCTGTGGTATTCTATTACACAAAACAGGCTAAAACAATGTTTTTTTGGTTTTTTTTTT
>RJWJ010042144.1:0-13180 GCA_004363605.1 Indri indri | reverse complement strand
ATGAGAACTGCTCTGTGGCTAGGTTGCAACAGGGAAATGTGTCAAGCTTCCAAAGAGTTGAAGTCAAGCTGCTAAAGAAATTTTGCCCTAACCTGCTTTGAGTTTTCCTAGGTGAAACCTGACACTCCACTCACAGTTCAGGACAAGTTGGCAAACATATTCTGCTCAAGTCTGGTGAGGAAATCCTAATCATTAGATTCGATTTGATGAGTAAGATCACAGGACGGCTGTGAGGATGCATCAAATTAACAAACGTGAGACACGGCGCCTTGTGGAGAATGACTGTCCATTAAATACAGCTGTGTCAGAATCTGGTCCAGAGAGGGACATTTCTAAGGACTGTGGAGAGTTATTAAATTGCATTTGCTGTTTGCTCTCCTTTGCTGAACATGTATTTTTCGAGCATGGCCGATGTGCCAGGCCCTGGGCCAGGCATGGCTGTAGCAGCACCAGACAGACTTCATCTTTGCTCTCAGGAGAATCCCCTCCTTGGCACTCTTGCAGCTACAGTGCTCCCAGGATCAGCCAGGACTCCGGGCAGCCTGGTTATTCAGGTAGTGTGCTTACCTGCAGTGCTCTATTTCTTGTCTAAAAATTAAACATATAAAGTGACGGAAACATGAGGACTATCATTAAGTTTGGAAACTTAACCAGTATCTTTCTTGAGCAATGAAACAGCATGAGAATAATCCCCAAACAGCAGTATTCTAGAAGGGCAATGCCCATGAAATGACATACCACAACGGCACAAGTTTTATTCCACCATTCATGTAGCGGGGATGGAGACTGCAAGAGCTCTAAGGAGAAAAGTCCATACTTTTGGTGCAAAGTAACCCATTACCTGAGGAGAGGATTCTTTACAAGTAAAATAAAAACTCAAGTCGCCACACCTGGTCAAGGTTCCATGGGCCTTTCTTAAACATTACCTACTTAAAGAGGGATGTGCGCCCCAACCAGCAGCCAAGGAAGAGACAAAAATGGGGGAAATGGATTGGGATACATTTGAAACACCATCTCCCTGAGAAGCTTCCCAGCTCCAAGATTGACGGTCTCTCCCTACAAGAGCTCCATCTATTTCAGAAATCATACACGTTCATGACAATCTGCTTACGTGGGTTTGTGTTGGCCCTCCATCCACATATTTCAGAAAAATTTCTTTAAAATCACTGCCATTCATCTTTCTCACTCCTCTCAGGGGAACAACCCAGTGCCCTTCCCAGAGGGGATGCTCCCAAAACCGTCTGGACATCTTGGGGACAAAACAAGTGGACCTCGCCGGGCGCAGTGGCTCATGCCTGTAATCCTAGCACTCTGGGAGGCCGAGGCGGGCGGATTGTCCTGAGCTCAGGAGTTCGAGATCAGCCTGAGCAAGAGCGAGACCGTCTCCACCAAAAATAGAAAGAAATTAATTGGACAGCTAAAAATATATATAGAAAAAATTAGCCGGGCATGGTGGCGCATGCCTGTAGTCCCAGCTACTCGCGAGGCTGAGACAGTAGGATTGCTTGAGCCCAGGAGTTTGAGGTTGCTGTGAGCTAAGCTGACGCCACGGCACTCGCCCCAGGCAAGAGAGTGAGACTCTGTCTCAAAAAAAAACAAGTGGACCTCAAAATATCTATTTAACTCCCTTGAACTACAGAAAACATCATTAGAGCTCTATTCTGTGTTTCCTTTGCACTACCTTGTGCTCAAGCAAGGCATTGAACAGAGGACACAGGGGACGGCAAGTCTGGCTGTGTCATCAATATTTGTGGAAGGAAACTGAGCAAAATCAGGATGAAGGCCATTGAAACCCAAGATTCTAGGACGGCTTCTGTGGAAGCAGGAGACAGACAGAAAAAAGTTGATTCAGGGTTGGTGGTTTCCGATGACCCTTCAGGACCAACCTAATCCCCTCGGCTGCTGCTCCTTATGTGACATCCTTTTTACCTTTGGTTTAAACTAAACCAGATCTCATCAAATGTTGGCTTTGTTCTAAATCGTCCCCCTCCTTTTTAGGTCTAAGTAATGAGCCAAGTCCATTCACCTCTTATAAGGATTTGGCCCCAAAGGCGCTGGGTAGAATTTTTGTGGTTGGTGAAGGTAACCCAGGGAGAAGAGAATGGGAAACCAGTCCTTGGCTGTCTCTTTAGACCTTAAAAAAGATCTTTCAAAACAGAGCCTGCTGTTCATTTGCGGAGAAGCACATCTAGCTCCCAAAATTCTTCAGAAACACTTCTGTTCGGTTCCATCCAGATGTCTTACTTATTACTAATTCTAAAATTAAGTGCAGTATTTTGGGGCTGAGAATGATATTTCTGTCCATTCTTTTAAAGAAGATATTCGAATATTCCCCTTCTCTATAACCGTAAACCTTTCAAACATAAATCTTGAGTTAAAAGATAAGCTACCCCTAAAAAGCATTCCAAAGGATTTCCATCTAAATTCGGTAATTCCTGCACTTAACCTTCACTCCTTTGGATTTTCCCGACAGGTTTAGCACATCTTTTCCGGCCCTACCCTCAGCCCCCATCTCTCCCAGCCATCGATGTATGCCTTAGCAGGCATTTCTTTCTACGGGCAGGCCAAGCAGGAAAAGCTTCCATCAACTCATCAGGAAACTGGCGGATGCATCTCCTGCCTCCTGCCTTGATCACCACTCTCCCCACCCCACTCTGCCCCCACTATGGAAAATCCAGCACACTTGTGGGAAGAAAGAGAGAGTGATGAGTTAGCTATGGAGGAGTAATTCAGAGGAAAGCTATGGGAGGTTTGGGAGAACTCATAGTACCAGTGGGCATTCTGAAATCTGGCCGGACTGAACCCACAAAGGGAAGAAGAGATCAGCAGCAGAGTCACTCAACACTCTGAGCATTTATAGTCCCTGATGAGTAAAACACACCCTTGGGTCAGAATGCTACGCTTTCACTTCCAGAAGTTTCTTGGTGTCTCCTTTCAGTTCGTTTGCTTTTGCTTTTTCTACAGATTATTGAAAGATAACTGGTGCTATCTTCCCAGCTTCAGGCTCTGTCTCAAGAGTAAGGAAGCAGAGGAATTGCCATTCGCCAAGGCTCAACTAAACATGGACCCAACTTCATACAAACAACTGGCATTCCACAAACACTTACCAAGCGCCCTCTTTGGTCTCGGCACTCAATCATCTGGGAGGTGAGAGGAAAGGGACAGTGGCCTGGCCCAAGCAGGCTAATGTGGCCCAACCCTGAAGGCCCTTCCTTCCTCCACCCATAAATCCATGTCTCCGATTCTCCCATGCTGTGCGGTGGCAGCACCTGCTCCTTCCTCCCTCCTCCTCACCCTCCTTGTGCGTTAGGAGCTGCCAACGCCTGGCTCCAGGGAGGCGCTGACGCTGTGTGTTTTAGAGCTCTTCAATTCTGCCTTATCATCCTCTGTTCCTACAACCAAGGTCTTTGCTGCTTTCATTGTGTTGTCAGGTTTCTCTTTGATGCCTAAATTAGTACTAATGGGAAGCCCTCTCAGCTGTTTGCTTACTTTTCTTTCTGCTCAGTTTCTCCCAGTTAAATATTCCTCGGTCCGTGCTGTGCGCTCATCTGCCAGCCCTTTCCTGGATCCACTTTAAAAGAAGCCTGAGTGTGTTACACACATTTGCCACTCTAGAGCCAGGCAAGTCACAGGGGGGGTAGGGAAGGAGATCGACCAAAGTCCGTCTGTTTAGCCCTCTGGACGCCACCTGCTTGAAACTTCAGGCCATCGTCTCAGCCTCTTGGTCACTTGGGTTGAATGATTCTGTCCTTCATACCTGCTAGTATTTCTTATTTAATGATTTTTCCAATCCCCGTCATTTGAGGGGCTCATAGAAGGCTTTCCTGACCCCCAAATACTTTTTTTTCTTGGCCTGCTAATATCTGAAATTTCACCTCTTCGGAAGTTGTTCCTTAAGGGTTTTTTTTCTATTTGAACCAAGGGAAGGCACACAAACAACTTTGGGATGTTTTGCATACTAAAGTCATGAGTATGAGTACCCATTTGGACTAGGGAATCTGTTGACAATAGCTGAAAGGTTGAGAAAGGAGCTTTCTAGCCCTGAGGCTGGGTAAGTGGGTGAAGAACCACAGTCCTCTTCCCAACTTGCCTGGGAGCAAATGATGTTAAGGGAAAAAAATGTTAATCACTTTCACCTCCTGAGATCATTTCTCCTGGTTTCTTCCCTCCCTAAGCAGCCATTACTCAACAAACATTTATCAAGAGCCTAAAGTTCTGGCCAGAGTACAAAGAGGAAGAAGTGGAACAGAAGATAAAAGTAAATTAGTCACCAATCTTAAATACCTCCTAGGTTCAGAATGCAAGCTGCCACAGAGACCTACAAAGAACACAAACATACAGACCTTGCCATTAGAAACTTACAGTCTAAGGTATGAAGAGACACGCACCTGGGGGAGGGGCAATACATTCATACATACATGTATACACATACACACATGTATAGTAATACCAATTTTATATATCTATTCCCCCATATGGGTCTCTTCATACCTTATACTATAAACTTCTATACATGCATACACATAATGTTCAATTCATAGAAACAAATACAGATGCTCCTCAGTTTGCAATGGGGTTACATCCCAGTAAACTCATCGTTAAGTTGAACATATCATAAGTTGAAAGTGGCTTTTCGACTTACCATATTTTCAACTTATGATGGGCTTATCCACACATAACCCCATCATTGTCAAGAATGTGTATTGCTTTTGCACCATTGTAAAGTGAAAAAATCGTAAGTCAAACCATGCTCAGTTGGGGACCTCTCTATCACTGCTGATCAAACTCTGAATTTAATGGCTAGAGGAGCTGCCTGCCACCCCGATCCCGTCTTAGTTTTCTTTAACAGTCTCAACTCAGGAAAATTTTCTCCTATTCTTTGTTTCATTACTGCTTCCCCTCCGTCTCTTCTATTTGCTCCTTCTTATACTCCTCTGAGCCATCCAGGATCTATTCACCAATTCTCTTATCTTTTCCCTCATTATTTTCTTCCTTTTGTTTGTTTGGTTGATTGGTTGACTTTGTTTTGGGTTTTTTTTTTTTTTTTTTTTTTTTTTTTTTTTTTTTTTTTTTTTTTTTTTTTTTTTTTTTTTTTTTTTTTTTTTTTTTTTTTTTTTTTTTTTTTTGCTTTAAGATTTTTTTTCTTCTACTTGGTCTTCCAAATTATTGACTTGAATCTCTCAAATCACAGTTTTTAGTTGCTAAGTCTTTTTTTGTTTTGTTTTGTTTTGTTTTTGAGTTACTTCTTGAGTTCTCTTAAGTGGTCTTATTTTTATAATTAAAGTCGACAAATATCTCCCAGGCTGCTCTCCTTTATTTGCATTGTTCTATTTGACCTTCACCTATTTGGCTGAAGGGTGTCCTTGTGGGTGTTGTTACCGTGCTTTGGCTGCCCTTTGGGGCCTCACCCAGTTGTCGGGACTCCCAGGGAGCCGTGGGGTGCGCTGACCGCCTGCCCTGGCAGCTGCTTGGCTCAGGCTGACAGCATAGTTTAGAGGCGGGAATGGATGGCAAGTGGGATGAAGTCGGGTTGCCACACCCCCAAATCCCCTAGAAACCTCAGGGAGCTGAACATTTAAATCACACTCCACCATATTTTCAAGAATCGCAAACTTAGAATCAATGATCTGGATTCAAACGTGGTGCTTTAGTCCCCATCTGAGCTATCCTGAGCACGTCCTATACAGCGCAGTGTTCCCCTTCCTCGAGTAGAAACTGAGGATGAGCTGACTGCCCTCCACGCCTCCCAGGATTCGTTGTGAGCGTCCGGTAAAACAATAAGTCCACTGTAAATATTCATGTATCTTTGTGATTGCTGTTATTCCCAATCTTAGCTTCTTTTCTTTCTTCGACTAAAGTAATAGAAATAGAAGAGGAAGGTACATGAAAAGATTAGGAAATACAGCTGCTAGAGCCCTACAGAGAAATGCCTACAGACAGAACAATCAAAGCAGATTTTCAAGAAAAATACGGATTTATTTGTTTAACCCAAACTGCAGAGAGGAAGAAGGACAATGGCAAACCCACACTGACGCCTGCTCCCCGGCTACCGCGAATCGGGGGTGGGAGAGCAGGAGAGGGAGGGGCAGGAGGCGGGGGAGAGGAGAGGACAGTGATTATGCACAGCGCCTTGGGGGTCAGAGAGACACAGGCTGGAGACTCCCTCACCAGTCCCCGCTGATCAAAGAAAAACTTTAGACAAAATAAATTTAACAGTTTATTTGAGCAAAGAATGATGCACAAATCAAGCAGCCCCCAGAAGAGGTTCAGGGAACTCCACTGCAACGTAGCAGTGAGTACTTACAGCCAGGAAAAGGCTGACAAAAGCAGAAACAAGGAATGAGAAGAGCATTGGTCATTTCAAAGTTACTTTCCTTGTAAGGGGTTAAAGCAGAGGGAACTTCCTTTATTAGGTGGCTAAAACTGGCCCGTTTGGGTATTTGGCTGTTATCTCTTTCCCCTGATTTCTCAGAAGGTCAGATCACTTAAGTTTCAGTTGGTGACATGGATTGTTAGCGTGAGTGAGTCCACTTTGGTTTGGTCTATTGGGGCCTAGTGTAGGAGCTTAGCCCAAATCAGTGGCTTCCTATAAATTTTATTCAACACCATTTATGTGACCTTGGGCAAACTATTTTCTCTCTCTGAAACTATTCTCTCATCTGTAAAATGGGGAAATCATACGATAGCTTTGCCATGGGATTTTTGTGAAGATAAAGTGGGATAACATAGTCTATGCAGAATTCCTGACCCATAATAAGTTCTAAATAAATGGGAGTAAATCGTGTATGTATTTCCCTTTTCAGACTACTCACCTTTCTTCAGCTTTCTAATTTAAAGCCCCAACCCATTACTTGCAATTTAAGGCGGGGAGGAAATCCCATTCTTGAGTTAGAAAATGACAGCCCTTCTGTGATAAGATTGAACGATGAGTTTCTCATCATTCCAGCGTAAAAGTGAATAAAAATAAAGGGAAATTAACATTCTCATCAGCTGAACACAGGCCTCAGGGAGAATGGCAACTGTCACCGTGTCATTGTGGAGGCACACTGACAAGCAGGGACACAGAGTGCCTGGTAAAACACTGTATGTCTAATTATAGCAGCTTTAATTCGATGGCCTATTTTGGCAGGGATGGCCCCAGCACAGATTCATGAGGACAAATAAAGCTTCTGCATCTTAGCGCTTGGTTTGACAGCCAACGAGCACTTGCGGAACACCTGCTCAGTGCTAAGCACTGAGCATTAGGGGGAATCAAAAGAAATTAAAGAGGTGGTTCTTGCCCTTGAAGAGCTTATGGTCTACAGAAACAAGCTGCTTCCACGTTCTTCTTTAAAATAGATTTATAATAAGGGTCTGCAAATCCAAATTGTGTGGATACATATGTGTGACCTGTCATGCAAAGATTATTTTATTCAAAGGAAAAGAATATATGAATGACAGTTTCCAAGCACAGATCTAATGAAGTTCTTTAGAATTATATTAAATTCCTTTGAGTGCATCAGGCAAGCTGAAAGGAGTGTATGACCCAGTTTTGATCACATCTTTTTCTTCCTTTTTGCCAACGCACAGATGCATAAGAAAACTGGCTTAAATGAAAAAAGGGACTCCTCCAAGCATGGAGAGGACAGTGGGTGGGTCGGCAGCCAGCCCCAGTGGTGGGGGCAGTGTACAGACTACAGGCCTCTCAGTCAGCAGCAGCCACAACACAGGAGCCTCAGGAGTCCCAGGAAAGATCATCCCAGAAAGAGCCAGTGGAGGGCAAGCTCCCAGAATTAGGGTCTATCTTAGGAACTTTTCTGGCTGAGGAGTTAGAAAAAGATGATAATTTTCTTACAGTTATTCATCCAAAGGCTTCAAAACATTTTGTTTACTTTAATCCAAATGGCCACACCAACACTAACTTCCAGATCCCAGAACTTTCCATACACACCACCTCTTACTCTCGATATAAATAAATTAACGACCCCTGCAGTCGGGCGGACACGGATTCCCATTCCTGTTCCCATGCTAGTTGATTCTGCAAATTAGACACATTACTGATCCTAGCACAAGGAGATACTCGGGGAATGGCAGCTCCTCTTCTCTGTTCCGCCTTGGGGACAGGTCTTCCCAGGCGACCTTACCTGTGTGACCTCCTTTCAGCAAAGGGTCAGTTCTGGGCTCCTTAAAGGAAATGTGCAGAGAAGGTTCAGAAAACCTCTGGAGACAAAGGGCTGCATAAGCTACTTGAGTGAAACCTTCTACTCCAATTCCCAGCCCTGGGTGGGCCTTAGCTATTACCTAGACTTTTCCAAATGAAGAACCTTAGGCAAGTTGTTAAATTTATAATGCATTAATTTTCAAATGGGGGTACTACTACCGTGCCTACATGAGGTTATGATGAGTTAGTTACCTTAGGCAGTGTTTAGAACAGTGTTTGCTCTTAGTGCAAACTCAGTTTCTCCGGGTCCACCAAAGCAGCTGGTGGCAGAGCTATGGCTACACCCAGCCCTCTGGACTCCTCGCCCAGCGCCCTTTCCCAGACCCCATGTTTTCACTTTTCTAAACTGCATGTTCCTAGCTTTTTCTCTGAACTTGGAGAGCAGTTAGATCTATATTTACTGTTTCATGTAGCAGGGCAAAACTCCAGGTATAAACTTCCCATTATCCACAAATCTACGGGTGAAATAGTAACCTAGATTAATCTGAATTAGAATGTGATCCAATGATATAATTTTTTTTCCAAGATATAGTTCTTTAAAATCTATATAAGTAACAAGAATTAAAGCAATATACTGTAGAAGAAAGAATGCTGGGATAAACCTGGATTGTCTTACAGGGTTTTTCAGTTTAACATCGATACTTAATTCTTACTTCTTTTCTGCCCATATCACTGGAAAAGTAGTTTTGCTTCCGCTCAAGAACAATCCCTGAATCCCTGCTTAAAATCTTTCAGCCACTCCCCATTGCCTTCTGGTTAAAATTCAAACTGTGCAGCAGGGCGCACAAGGTCCGGGAAGGCATGATGTGGCCCCAGGCTACCTCTGCAGCCTTTCCCTTTCCGCATGCCTTCACCCAGGACTGCTGCCATCCTGAGCTGCTGGTAGTCCCCCAGACATACTAAGCCTTGTCAAGCCACCGTAGCTTTGCACATGCTGTTTCCTCTGCCAGGGATGGTATTTGCCCTGCTCCTTCTCCGAATTCATGCACTCGTGCATCAAAACTCCAAGCAGGCACCTCCTCTCCCAGGAAGCCTTCCCAGACTACCCCAGCCTGCCTCCCATGTGCTCTCGTTGCACTCTCGGCCCCATCTTCATCTCAACACTCACAGTAGTGCGTCATCGCGACCTGTACTTGGCTGACTCCTCTTCCACACCAAGAGCAAGCTCAATGCCTAGCAGAATGCCTGCACAGAGCAAAATCTCCATAACTGTTTGACAGGTAAACCCAGTTCCACAACTCGCTACATGACCTTGAGCGATTCATTTGACCCCTCTAGGTCTCAGTTTCCTCATTCAAGACAAGAGGAGTCAAACCAGATCATCCCTAAGAATCCCGCTAGGCCTTGCATTGTACAAGGTACAGGGGGTCCTTTCATTTGTAAACAGTGATAGCTTTTCCCACCTCAGTTATTGATCAAATGAGACTATGAATTTGAAATTACTTGAAAATTGTAACATGCCATATCAATTCACATTATTTTTATGTAATTGTAAAAATAAAAAATTGTGTTTGGCAGCGCCTTGGACATATTAGTAGATAATATGCATTTTTAAGCGTTCCTCGAGCACCTGATACAATTTGTCATTTTGTCATGTAGTTATAACCACTGCAAGAAGTAGAAATGTTAATTTCTCAGCAAAGGTGATTAAACAAGTCATTCAGGTAACTCAACAAGTGACTGGCTGAGATATGATTCCAATATCCATTTTCCTTCCACTGCTTTCATTTTAAGTAAGCTTTTAAAAATCACCCTATATCACAGTTTTTCCAATAACATAAAACCTCCTCTATTCTACCCCATCAAATTGATCAAAAATCATGAAATAACTTATTTTTAATTAAAAGAAACCTTTAACATAACTCATTTTATGCAGGTAGCCCGAAGGAAATAACATCTACAAAATATGATCAAGTCTGAGCACAGTGGCTCATGCCTGTAATCCCAGCACTTTGGGAGGCCGAGAAGGGAGAATTACCTGAGGCCAGGAGTTCAAGACCAGCCTGGGCAATAGCAAGAACCCAGCTCTATAAAAAAAAAAAAAAAACCTAGGAGTTCGAGGTTACAGTGGGCTATGATAACACCACTGCACTCTAGCCTGGGCAACAGAGTGAGGCCCTGTCTCAAAAAAATAAATAAATAATTAAAAATATGATCGAATTAATGCCCTGTTGCTTTAAAACAGATTGATTAATGACCATGTGCACCAAACTCCCCAAATCTTAAAGAAGAGATTATTGGGTTCAGCCCAAATTCTCACACCTGAAATGATGGGCATAACTGCTTTGGCTTCAGCCTTGATTTGCAAGAACTTTGCCCCACTGCCTGGCCCCAGGGCCCCTGACTTCACTGCCTCAGGGCACCAGTGCTCTCTGCCCATTGTCTTGGCAGAAAGGAATTAGCAGTTCTTTAATTCCTCTGTTTTCCACACATATAATTCCAAAGAACTACCTGCTCTCAGCCACATGTAACTATCATTTTTCTTCCCCTCTCCTTCCACCAATGTTAGTCGTCTATGGATATATCTTCTGCATAATAATGAGTTGTCATCAGAGACCTTATTATGGACTGGATTTTGTCACCCCCAAATTCATGTCCTGTATTTGGAGGTCTTTAAGGAGGTAATTGAGGTGAAATGAGGTCATAAGGGTAGGGCCCTCATCCAACAAGACTGACGTCCTTGTAAGATAAGGAAGAGATACCAGGAGCTTACGTGCCCAGAGGAAAGGCCATGTGAGGACACGGTGAGAAGGCGGCCTTCTGAAAGCCAGGAAGAGAGCCCTCACCAGAAACCAACCCTGCCGGGGCACCTTGAGCTTGGACTTTCAGGGTCCAAAACTGTGAGAAAATAAACTTCTGTTGTTTAAGCCACCCAGTCTGTGATATTCTCTTATGGCAGCCCTAGCAGACAAACACAGACTTCTACAATTACCCGACCTCCTTCTCCTCTGCCGACATTGAGAGTGAAAACACTAACATACATATCCATGTAGCACGGAGGCAGAAGGCATAAAAACATTCGCTATTTCTAGCAAAATGGAAAGCGTTTAAAACCATTCCCATTAGCAAAAAGAAAAAGGTACTGCAAGGTCTTGCAATTTTTGTATAAGGAGGAAAGTACCACTGGGTTTATCTATTATCTATTTTTTAAAGTACTTAAATAACAAGTGAAAAAGTCCATCTTTTCGTTCTGCAGTGAAAACTAAATTGGTTTTTTGCACTATGTTTCCTGTTGTATTTTTAGTTAGGAAGTAAAATCTTGGGAATAATGTTTCAGTTTTTCCAAGCATTCATTTCATTCAAAGCCAATTAGTCAGAGGATCGCGACCAGTATAAATCCATCGACGCTGTGAGTGCCCTTGATCTCAGACACTGCCGTGCTGAATCCTGAGATAAATCTTTATGCCAGAATTCTATTATTTAGAAGTACAATACAAATAACAATCGGAGATGACATCAGGACGGTGAGGACATTGCACTCTTCTTCTTTGCGTATCAGAAGAAGCTAACTTCCGCTCATCATTGGCTAAAACGACAGTCCCAGAGCCTGCAAAATATCTGGTCGGCTCCAACATAAATAATCTTCTGTCCTCTTGGGAAAATTCTTTTTTCATTCTATGGCTCCAGGAAGACTGTTGGCCTAGGCGCACAAACACCTTCTGGAGATGGCATGGAAATATCATTCAGTGAGCTGAGACAGATAAGGATGTGTTTTTGCACTTGTGGATAAGTAGACATTGCTTGGAGGACAGCGATCACTGCTGTCAACACGTCCTTTCTCAACTCTTAGCCTGTGGCTTATTTAAAGACATTACAGGGAGTATTGGTTATGGGGGTGGGGTGGTGCAATTAGGTAGAAGAAATTGGCAGGAGTGCGACACAGATAAAACTGAAGAGATGAGGCGAAGCAAGAGGAAACATCTGGAGCAGCTGGCAGAGGTCACTTTAGGCTCTTCGCCCGAAGTGGCTCAGTACTGACTCTTCTTCATTGTTGGCCTATTATCTGGTTTTTCCTGCTGTTGCAGATTTCTCTAAAAACAAATAGGTTAAAAGCAAACATTGCCATTTGCTTTGAAGGTTCACAAGATGTCCTCTCGAATCTCATGGGCAGATCCTACTTCGATAACTCCTGACTAGCTGGGGTTCTGACTTAGACCGCTCCTCAAAACACTGAACTTGAGGAACACGCAGCAGAGAAACTAGTCAGGGTCTTCCCGAGCCACTCGTGCCTGATCCCAAATCTAGGAGAAAGCCCTGCGCCTGTGTTCCTCGGGTCTGACTAGGCTGGCTGCCTTTTATTTTCAAGAGACAGTACAGGCCTGGCACGGTGGCTCACGCCTGTAATCCTAGCACTCTGGGAGGCCTAGGCGGGCGGATTGTTTGAACTCAGGAGTTCGAGACCAGCCTGAGCAAGAGCGAGACCCCCGTCTCTACTAAAAATAGAAACAAGTTAATCGGACAACTAAAAATATATAGAAAAAAAAAAATAGCTGGGCATGGTGGCGCACGCCTGTAGCCCCAGCTACTCGGGAGGCTGAGGCAGGAGGATTGCTTGAGCCCAGGAGTTTGAGGTTGCTGTGAGCTAGGCTGACGCCATGGCACTCTAGCCCAGGTAACACAGTGAGACTCTGTCTCAAAAAAAAAAAAAAAAAAGAGACAGTACATTTATCCGGAATGTTCAGAGAAAGGAGTAGTGTAAATTTCTAAAAAGTGTGTTTTATTGTGGTAATGACACTTAAATTGAGATCTTCCCTATTAACAAATTTTTAAGAGTATAATACAGTATTGTTAACTATAGGTACAATGTCATACAGCAGATCTCTAGAAGTTATTCATTTTGCTTAATTGAAATGTTTAGCACAATGATTTGTAACTCCCTATACGTTCCCCACTGCCTCCTGCCCCTGGCCCCTGGCAGCCATGAGCCCTCTCTTTGATTCTACGAATTTGGCTATTTTAGATACCTCGTCTAAGTGGAAT
>RJWJ010042143.1:0-13176 GCA_004363605.1 Indri indri | reverse complement strand
CCAAAAATAGAAAAAATGAGCCGGATATGTTGGCGCATGCCTGTAGTCCCAGCTACTCGGGAAGCTGAGGCAGGAGGATCACTTAAGCCCAGGAGTTTGAGGTTGCTGTGAACTGAGATGATGCCACAGCACTCGCCCAGGCAACAGAGTGAGACTCAGTCTCAAAAAAAAAAAAAAAAAAAAAAAAAAAAAAAAAAAAAAAAAATCAGGAAGAAAAAAAAGAATGGATAAGAACAGTCAGTGAAAGTTGGAGCATCTTTAGAGTGACATTTGAAGTCTAATCTTGCTCAGTGTCAGTCTGATAGTGGATCTTCTTGTAGAAATCTCTATAATAAACTTAGAGTTGAATAGAACCAAAGGATTGTACAGTGGAAGCATCACTGCAGGGCCTTGTCAGTTTTTAAAATGTAAAATAACTGCTCTATAGATTTGCCTTTTACTTGTCATGTTGGTTTAATAATGTGCTTAACGAATAATAGACAAAGTGAGGGATTTTAAAGTTGATTTCTTTACTGAAAGTCTTTGGAACACTTGCTTTAAGAGTAGTGATGATTTGTAATATTTTGTTGCAAAAAAAGCCCTCTTTTAAGTGCGTTGCTTTTGTGGCATAGTGGTTGTGTAGGTGGAGCAGGCCTTGTGTATGCACTGTTCATCGAGAAAATAGCACAATGCACATTTACATGCCACTGAGAAACAGTAGTGGGTGTTGATAGAATTTGTAGTACTAGAGCTGTGAAAACATCCTGGACCGGTGCCTGTTTTAAACTTTAACTGAGGCCAGGCGCGGTGGCTCACGCCTGTAATCCTAGCACTCTGGGAGGCCGAGGCGGGCGGATCGTCCTGAGCTCAGGAGTTCGAGACCAGCCTGAGCAAGAGCGAGACCCCGTCTCTGCCAAAAATAGAAAGAAATTAATTGGACAGCTAAAAGTATATACAGAAAAAAAATTAGCCGGGCATGGTGGCGCATGCCTGTAGTCCCAGCTACTCGGGAGGCTGAGACAGTAGGATTGCTTGAACCGAGGAGTTTGAGGTTGCTGTGAGCGAGGCTGACGCCACGGCACTCGCCCCAGGCAAGGGAGTGAGACTCTGTCTCAAAAAAAAAAAAAAAAAAACTTTAACTGAAACTTAGAATTTCACTTTGAAAATAAAGTCATTTTTTTTTTCATTAGATGATTGATAAATGAGTAAAGCTTGGTATCCTGGAAATTCATTTGGTTTTATCACTATAAAAATAATAAGACACTGTTGTGGTAGCTGGTTTTGTATTTCAAACTCTAAAGTTAACAGTGCATTTAAACGGTCCTGTGGGTCCTCTCTGGTCATGGACACTTATTGAGTTCCTGGCACTACGTATGTGCCAGGCACAGTGCAAATTTGGAAGGGAAGTAAGCTCCTGAGATTGACGTTTTAGAGCTCCTTTTTTATAGGTCAAGAGGCTGAGGTCTGGAGAGGTGTAACTCATCTTGAGATTAGACAGCAAAGGGTAGAGTGAGGACTAGAATCCAAACCTTCTGGCTTGGAAAAAGTACTAATTTATATCAGGCTGTTCTGTTTTTGTGAAAGCAAATCATAGTCACCACAACCCACTACTTATGTGGCATTTTATATTTGGGGATGAGAGTACATATTAACTTGAAAGTTTTTAGATTTTAATGGTTAACTATAATTTATGGCATATTTTCCAAAAGTTAGAAGAGAGGATTTTGAATGTTCACAACACAAAGAATTGATAACTGTTTGAGGCGATGAATGTGCTAATTACCCTGATCTGATCATTATACATCGTATATACATATTGAAATGTCACTCTGTATGCCATAAATCGGTACAGTTATTATGTGTCAACTAAAAAAGGGGAAAAAAGAAATATGCAAATGAATAAATTAAAAAAATAAAATCTATGTTAATTCAAGAATACCACGTGATAGGAATATGCCCTAAATATTTTATGATAGGCTACTATTTCTCAAAGAGATATTTGAAGCTATTGAAGTGTATTTAGAAAATAATAAGTGTTACAGGAGGAGGGGAAAAAGGTTTTTAGGTTTTAAAATTTCTTAGAAATTAACCTGTTTGGATAAGACATTTTAGTAGAGTGACATTCTTACGACATGAACAATTTCATTAAATGGCATACTTTTACCAAAACAGTGGGAAAATATAGTCTTACTCTAAAAATAAAAAGTCTTCAAATATGGGTTCCAAGCCATTTAAAGTCATTAGGATTTAAACCTCATAAATGATGCTTTTAAACAAGTGAGTTCTGTTTGGAGTGCTATTGTGCTATCTTTAAAGAAAACATTGTTTGAATTTTTACTTTTTCTGTTATCATAGGTACCAGATGGTTTGCATTTAGTTCAGTGAACCAAACAAAAAATGAGCAGACTTTGCATAAAATTTCTGTTGATAGTGCATTTTATCTGCCCTGAAATGGATCACATGAACTTTTTGAATAATGAATAGCATATTTACATTATTCTGATTTTTTTTTTTTTTGCTACAGAGTACAAGAGAAATGTGAAGGACAAACAACCTAACATTGTCACTTTGAGTTCTTCTTATAAATTATTTATAGTATTTTTCTATTCTTCCTGCATTGCTAACTCTAGGTATTTCGCATGCCCTGTCTACTTTTAAAAATAAGTTGTTCCAGTGACTGAAGGTGCTGTTTAATTTATTGAACTACTGGTAATTGTGGTAAATTAATTTTTATAAGGATTTTAAACCTTAAGCAAAGCCTTGAAGACCCACGTCATGTCTCAACCCAGTTTTGAAGGTATTTAGTACAGTTGAATGTATTTAATAGTATTTGACTTTCTATGGATTGGGCATTGCCGGCCTTTCCATCATTTTCGGTTAACTCTCTTGGCTTACGGAGGTGAGAGGTGAAGGTGATGGAGGCCTAAGGCAGGCAGAACGTTGTTATTCAGCGGAGGTAGCTCTGCTAGTGACGACTGTAGACACCAGCTGTAGTTGTCGGTGCTAACATTATAGTAATTGAAAGTTCAAGCATATGTTTTAAGAATGGGCCTTTACTTTATTACATCTTTTTTTTTGAGACAGGGTCTTGCTCTGTTGCCTGGGATAGGGTGCAGTGGCAATATCATAGTTCCCTGCAACCTCAAACTCCTGGGTTCAAGTGATCCTCCTGTCTCAGCCTCCTGAGTAGCTGGGACTACAGGTGCGCGCCACCATGCCCAGCTAATTTTTCTATTTTTTGAAGAGACGGGGTCTTGCTTTTGCTCGGGCTCACGTTTCATTTCAATGCATTACATGTTAGACCAGGGGAATCAGTAAAGTTGAACTATATAATTTCACTTCTAACTTTGTATGCATGAATCAGAAATTTAGGCTATTTTCAAGAATTGGAAGAAAAGTATTCATGCTATTGAACTAAGTGTAATTTCTGTTGAGTAAAAATAAAAAAAAAAAAAGAAGAAAAAATGCAGGAACTTTTATTTTAATTGTATATATTTTTTGTCCCCAACCAAATGATGTGTGTAGAGCAATGTTTTATGGTAGGGAAAAGTAATTTTTTTCCAGTCTTCATTTCAACAAAATGTCTACTGAAATTGCTTCCCAAGTTGAATTTTCCATGTCTTTAAAGGCATGACTTTAGGTATGACTAGCTTTATTGAATCATGAGATTCCAGGCTCAGAAGAAGCCTATACGTTTCATTTCAAGCAGAAAGAACCATGTCTGGCCATTCCTAGTTGGAGTGTGTATTATGTTGAGAGTGAGCAGGCCATTGTATCTGTGCAGAGGTATCTGCAGAAAAATAAAAATTTCTTAACTTGTAACATAAATGACAACATTTTCATATTTAAAAACAAAATGTTGAGAATATCTATAACCAAAGGGAAAAATTAGCATTTTTTTCTTTCACTTCTTCATCCCCACTCCTACAATGTTGATGTTTCCAACTTTTTATTTCAGCGTGTAGGATGAGGGGCACAGTGAGAGCTTCAGAAGAGCCCTTAGGTTCCTGTCCTGCTCTGAAGAAGAAAAATAGCAAGTAGCCCATTCTCATTTATTATCCTTAGGTTTTCCCACCAAGAGTTTCTTGACATCTCTTCTGACCACACCAGGTACGATGCCACGCACAGGTGTTAGAGACCCTGACGTGTAGCTGGGATCTTCCTGGGGTGGTGGCTGTTTAGGATAAGGCAGTTTATAATCGGGGAGTACTTACAGCAGGCTCTAGGTTTTTTTCTCCTCCTCCCTCCTTCTTTGTCCCTCTTCTTCCTCCTTCCTTTTCTTCTTCTAAATTGGCAGTGTAAACGGGCAAACTAGTTAAACCTGAACCTAGCACTCACCAAAGACTGAACTGTCAAGGCTGAGCTCTTTTGTAGACCAGGTTCTGGGTGTTCTCCTGTAACTATGTGCTATCCTTGGCATTTAGGTTGCACTTTCTCCTCTGGATAAGATCAGCCCTGAAGAACATTGTTACATGCCTTTGGCAAAGGCTTTGGGGAGCATCCAATACGTGGGGAAGCTGCACTCAGCGTCTGTTTGTGGCACGAGAGGGATGTCCTTGCTGTCTTCGTCTCCCTTATTCTCTCTCCTACATGCCTTTTCCCTCAATCCTGCCTCTAAATGCTAACTTCAGGGTAGTCAACAAACTTTCCAGAATATAAAAGCAAACCGCACAGTGAATACGGGGATTGCACTTCTGAAACTCTGGAGAAAATCTGCATTCTCATCCGTCATGAGGATTCTCTATGCCATCTCTATTCCATTCTCTATACCATCATGTTAACTTTGCGAGGAAGAGCTCTTTGTAGTGACTCTGAAAGGGGCCAGTGTTGTGTTTTCTTGCCCCTTTCTTGGGCATCTGCTTTTGTGAGCAACTTAAAGTGGAGCTAGAAAGAGCTCAGCACATGATTTGAATGAGACTAATATAGTCTCTGCTTTTTGAAATCCTGTTATTAGATTTGTCATACAAATTATTCACAGAATAGATAGAATTCAATGAATTAGGTTTGTAGTCAAGTCATATAATCTATGCCTAAAGCATTAAGCATTATGCATATATTAAAATATTTATTACACTTTAAAAAATCTACTGACAAAACATACTGTAGATCAGTTTTTTCAAGGATAATAACCATTTTATGACGACTTACTGTTACAAGGTACTAAGCTGGGGGCTTTACAAGCCTAAACAACTTTCCCCGTTGAAAAAATTTCCCATTTACTACTAAGACTCTCAAAGAACCCACACTAGGGCCAGCCACCAATGTTTATGTTCTTTCCGCAAGCTTTCTCCTGACCAACTGGCATATAGAACCAGTGATTTCACAGCATAACAAATTATCTTGTTTAGGAATCTTTGGCTTACTGAACCAAAGGTAAATTCTAAACTTTATAATTTTAATTTAATTTAATTTGTTTTAACACATAGCCATTGAGTAGCTATGGGATGCCTACCAAGTACTTTTCTGCATATTTAGATATAGACACACACCAAAAGGACATGTTCTTTGAACTCTTGAACGTGTATTCTAAGTATGACTTTACTAGTGTCTCTGTACCTGGAGCAGAATAACAAAGGACATGGCTTTTTTTCCCTAAGGCACTAGAGACACAATTCAATGTCTGTCATTACAATATCACACAGAGGATGAGGGGGTAAAATAATCTGTCTTAAAACGGAGCCCCAAGTGGGCTGGAGTAAAAAACACATAACCTTTCTCAACCCTCATAAGGTGTTTTCCCTCTATTTATTAAAATTTTTAATTGTGGTAAATGAACTTAACATTTACCATCTTAACCATTTTTAAGTGTACAGTTCAATAGCATTAATAAGCACATTCACATTGTTGTGAAACATCTCCAGAACTTTTTAATCTTGCAAAACTGAAACTCTGTACCCTTTAAACAACAACTCCCCGTTTCTCCCTCTCCCCAGCCCCCGGCAACCACCATTCTACTACCTTTTTCTATGAATTTGACTACTGTAGGAACCTCAGATAAGTGGAATCACACAGGATTTGCCTTTTTGTGGCTTACTTATTTCGCTTAGCTTCGTGTCCTCAGAGTTCATCCAAGTTATAACATGTATCAGAATTTCTTTCCATCTTAAGATAGAGTAATACTCCATTGTATGTATATCCCATATTTTATCAGTCCATTTATCCATAGATGGATGCTTGGGTCGCTTCCACCTTTTGGCTCTTGTGAATAATGCTGCTATGAACATCGGCGTGCAAATATCTCTTTAAGACCCTGCTTTCAATTTGAGGGGGTATATATCCAGTAGTAGAACTGCTGGATCCTGTGGTAATTCTGTTTTTAATGTTTTAAGAAACCACCGTATTGTTTTCCATAGCAGTGACACTATTTTACATTCCCACCAACAGTGCACAAGCATTCCAATTTCTCCATTTCCTCACCATTACATGTTATTTTCTGCTTTTTTGATAGTAGCTATCCTGATGGGTGCTAAAGCATTGTGTGTTATAAATTTCCTCTAAAAGACAGCACAAAACAAAGTCAGGCACTTTAGTTTCATTCACGTAAAAAGAAGTTTAAAACCTTGCCTCGTTATGTTTCCAGGATTTTAAAAGTGCCATTTATTCTCAGGATAAGTTGTCTTCTGTGTACATGTGTATAATAGCATGGGTTAAAATAAAATTCCTGGGCTTATCTCAACCTGCAAATGGCATATAAATATCAAAGACGCATAATAGTCTTGGTCCTTCCCTACAAGGGTATGTGCTCAGCCCTTGTGCGATTGCTTGGGGGCAAAAACACCTCTGCACATTTGCGAGGCTTCCTTGACTTCAGAGAGTCTTTCACTGGTTTGATCCCAATTCTCTGGGTCCAGGTTAGTACCATAAATGAATGGATCAGGTTAGTGCATAATAGTAAGGAATGAAGGTGAACTGTGGTGAATCGAAGAGCATTTAATTTTTAAAATACTGTCTCAAACATGCATTGGGAGTTGGGAGCAGTGACCGATACAATAAAGAACCTAGCAGAGTCCCTGACATTGTGAAAAGAATAGATGTGGAATGAGACTGCAGCTCAGAAAACCCATTATTTTTATTCTAGATCTCTTTAAATAGGTCAGAACACACTGGCATATAAAGTAATATTTTCCCTTCTTAAAAACATACATAGAAAGGAAGAGATTGGGGAATAAATAGCAAGCCGTTAGTGGGAGTTGACCCCTTGAGGCTGTCTAATTCTAGGATAACTTTAAATTTTTAAGTTTTCTAGATTTACCTCTTCCAGTTGCTCTGAGTGGGAAGAAAACTGAGATTTGCTTTATAGAATGTTCTTCCCTTGCTGCTTAGATTCCATAGTCATTTCTTAGGCTAGCTTCTCTGTCATGTTATTCAGCCAAAAATGTAGTCTTATAAAAATGAATCAATTAAGGCTTCATCTCCAAGTAGTTCTACTTGTTCAAATTTATGAATCACAAGTACCTTTAAGTCTTGGAAGTGTAACAGTAATGAAGATAAAGGCAGTAGGGACCCTGTGATAAATTTTACTAAAATGAGAAAGATCAAATCTGTTAGTGCGGGGTCTGAATAGTCCCAGTATTTGGTATAGTCATTGTCTGGGCTAAGTGGATAAAGGCTAGAGCATTTCTTTTCTGGTCTTGTAGGAAATTGTTCTGTGTGCGATGGGTATGTATATTGGAAGAGCTGTTACTAAAGACAGTACCTGCTATTCTAAATTAAATATGCCGTACAGGGGTACAGGGAAGAGGGAAGGGAAAGGGAAATAGAGTTGCCTGATGCTAAGAAAGATTTGGTGCCTCAGATGAACCTTTAAATTTAGGAAAGGTTTACCAAGTCAATATTTATTTGACCTGACTAGTGAGCATGTAATAGTGTAATGCCCTCTGATGCTTTTCCAAAGTCATCAGTAAAGAGGACATAATTTGTGGTTTTTAATTTGCTTGTCCCTATGAATTTACATGACTGCCACTTTTTTGGAGGATGAGGATGTTGAGCAGGGTGGCAGGTTGTTGGTAATGTGTACTTTGGTGTAAATTACCCACTATAATCTGACTGTTGTTTATATATATGCGAGGACCACGAGCTAATAAGCCTTAGTTTTTCAGGCACGAGATAGAAATCATATCATTAAATCTTAGAATCGGAACTTGCAGATACTTCAGCTAATACCCTTCTAACTAAAGCTGGTTCCACACAATTTCTGAATGAACTGCCCTCTTTTTTAAGTAATGACAGGAATCTGACCGCTTTACTGTGGCAGCTTCTTACGAATAGGAACACTCCTTATTAGGGAGGTCTGCAATTTATTGGGCCAATATCTTCTTCTTTTTATATTATATCATTTATTGGTAGTTTTGTTTTCTAGAGTAAATAGATAGGGTCATTGTCTTCTTGTATCGTACCATTCACATATTTAAAGAAAGTTATCATCTCTACTCTAAGTCTTTTTTTCCCAAGAGTGAAAAGAAGCTAAATATAGAAATAATACCAATTTATGTTTCTAAAACTCCTTGCTATTCACCAGACACTTTTCTTGTTCATTTACTCCTTGTGAGAGTTCTGCGATGTCTGTTTCAAAGATGGGGAGACTGAGACCCCAGCGACTCCCCCAGAGACACGTGGCAGGTAACTCTCAGAGCTTAGGGCCAGCTCAGAACTTACTCCCTCTCTGGACCACAGCTACCTCCCTGCTCATCATACCCGAACCCCTGCAGTTTCTCTAATTGCTCTTCAAGTGATGACATGGTCTCCAGACCCCTCACTCCATCCTGATCGCTCTTTACTGGGCATTCTTGGTCAGCATTGAAGAAAATGATGGTGGCTGTAGCCAAGCATCCATTCATTCAGGAGATACTTAGGTGCCTGCTGTGTGCCAGGCACTCTCTGGGTATTTGGTGTCCACCAGCGAACAAAACAGTCAAACAAATCCCTGCGCTTGTGAGGTTTACAGTCTGAGGGTCGACTTTGTGGCTCAGGCCTCTGTCCCCTCAACCAACACTGAAGAGAAGTTTGAAACAGGATGGAAGAGTTGGAGTAGCAGGCTTCGTGCTGTTAAGGAGTTAAAGTGGGAATTCTATATGAAAACTTCAAATGATGTATCCAATACGTATCTCATATCTCTGCCAGCTTCTCCCTTTACATCACTTCAAAGACACACTCCTTCTGTGGATTAAGAAAATAATGCTAACTTTAACTGAATTATACTCCTTTATTTCGAGGCACAAAATGAGGCCGCAGAAAAACTTGGCAATAAAAGGGAAAGGTTCCTGATGTTATCGGAGGTCATTTCGAATAAAATCTAAGCAAAATGAAAACACAAAAGATGTGAGTGGGAGGGCCAAAAAACTGTTTCTTCTGAAATAAGTTTTGAATTCAGAAATATAGAGAGAATTGAGAAGATTAGATGTTGGAGAAGCCAAGAGATGGATTAGGCATGAACTGGATAAATTGTAAAATGCATGCATGGATAATTGTAAAATGCATAAAAAACGTATTACATGTTTCAGTGAAAGCAGTAAAAGTCTTCAGCTATTTGTTGCAGGTAGCCTTCTTATATTAAATCATTGGAAGCTTTTGTAGCTAGAAATAATGAGTTTTAACATGTATTAGAATTCTTAATACAGATCTAAGTCATGATGCTTATCTAATTATCTTAAAAATTGATTTTCTTTACCGCTTACATTCTAATAACTGCTAAATTTTCCCAGTTTTAAGGCAGTAGTGGTTCATGAATTTGAAAGGTTGAAATCTATTGGAGATGAAGTTTTAAAATTCCAAAGTCTTTCGAATATGTTTTTGGCAACATTTTGATGATGACCTTCACATTTTCTTTCATCAGCTGAGTGTTAGGGGGCTGCCGAGAGCCTGGGAACAGCTAGAATTCTGCGTTTCTCATTGCTTCTGGGTTATGTGGCGTAGAGGGAAGGGCACGGACTTTGGAGCTGCACAGACCTTAGGTTCAGATCCAGCTCTGTGACTTCGAGAAGTTACTTAACATCTTTGAGCCTCAGCCTCAGCATCTGCATATGGGCTGTTTCTCCTGAGGTGGTTATGAGGATTAAATAATATATGTCAAGAGCCTAAGACATAGCAGGAGAGTGACCAGTCATCTCAATTATTTTATTTTCATTTTTCAAAGTCTGGGGTAGAATAACCTTGCTTAAAAATGAAATCCCCTTTGAATTACTTTTTCTCTCCATATGATAGTCTTAAATATTTATTCCTTTTTCTTTTCTTTTCTTTTCTTTTTTTTTGCACAACATCTAAAGCTAAAGAAACAGTATCCTGCAACTCCATGGGTTGTGAGTTCCTCTTTGGTGTGCTATATTAAGCTAGATGATGTCATCATTAGCTAACATTGGCTTTTAACCAAAGTGTGGTGACAAGTTTCTTTCCTTAAGGCACGCTCTGGGTAGTATTTCTTCTCAGTTTAGAATGTGTCCTTCATAACTGGACTATTGATTGGTAGAGAACTGCCTGTGCTTTACTTTCTGCGATGTGGTAGTTAACACTTTGCTCATCAGAGCACCTGGTTTCCTCAACCTCTAGTGTTCATTGTGGGACACCTTGAGCTCTGAAATGTAAACTTCATGCTTGTGTCTTTAGATGGTGCAAACCAATCAAAAACTCCAGTGATTACATCAAAATAGAACCATTAGCAAAAAAAATTTTTTATTGTAAGACTTCATTACATTGCTTCTAAAGTGTTAATGCATATTATATCCTATTATGGAGAGTCAGGCAGACTTGATTTTGTGTCCTGACGTTGTTGTACTAGTGCTTCAGTCTGCTTGGGCTGCTGTAACAAAACACCATAGACTGGGGCTTAGAGAGCAGACATTTGTTTTTCCCAGTTCTGGAGGCTGGAAGTCTGAGATTAGGGTTCCAGCATGGTTGGGCGCTGGTGAGGACTCTCTTCCTGGCTTGCA
Organism: Indri indri; assembly: GCA_004363605.1. Lineage (NCBI taxonomy): Eukaryota > Metazoa > Chordata > Mammalia > Primates > Indriidae > Indri > Indri indri. Next base: position 2,275 of record RJWJ010042143.1, on the reverse strand, counting down.
GATGGTAGCCTTCTTGCTGTGTCCTCACATGGTGGAGAGAGAGTGCCAGCTCCAGGATCTTCCTCTTCTTTTTTATCTTTTTTAATACAGGTAGGGTCTTGCTGTGTTGCCCAGGCTGGACTTAAACTCCTGGGCTCGAATGATCTACCCTGCCTTAGTCTCCTAAATAACTGGGACTACAGGTACAGACCACTGCATCCAGCTCTTCCTTGTCTTATAAGGACACTGATTCCATCATGGGAGCCCCGCCCACATGACCTCATCTAGCCCTAATAACCTTCCAAAGGCCCTACCTTTAAATACTGTGACATTGGGAGTTAGAACTTCACGTGAATTTTGTGGGGAACACAAACATTCAGTCCATAACAACTATTAACAGTACTTAACCTCTCTAAGCTTTGGTTTTCTCATTGATACACTAGGGATAGTAAAAGTACGTACCTCGCAGGGTTGTTAGGTAGTTAGGTTAATATATGTAATCCACTCAGCCTAGCTCCTGAAACCTGGTATGCCCTTGACAGCTCTCAGTAGCAGCACTAGAAGTAAAAGTCATAGCGATGGTAGGATATTCATGTATACTTTATGAACATGTCTCATTCCAGGAACTTACCAGAACTCTTCTTAAATTTTAAGCTGATGATTGAATTTAAGTGGTAGTAGTGAGAGTCTCTTTCTTCTTCCATATTCCTGCTGCCATTTTCTCCTCCCCGCATAACTGAGTTTTCTGTCTCTGAATCCTGTTGCTTACAGCTCTGTCTCTCCAGGTCAGCCCTCATGGAGGCTGTGGAGTTATTGGGCTCTTCTGCCTCTGACCCTGCCTTATCGGTAGGGTGCTTGTTTCTGTTTGCCTTGTGGCTCCCTTCTCTTGTTTTCAAACCCTTCAGACTCTTTCTCTGACTTTTTTTCCTGCTACTTTGTTTTGTCCCCCTCGTTCACCTCAAGATCACTTATACAAAGAAGATGAGAGTTTCTCTGGGTCTTCCGAATAAAGGTGGCCAGGTTTCTAAGACCGATGTTCACGTTCAGCTTGCCACACTCTGAGTGCCGAAAACATTCTCTATGATCTCTTCTCCAGAAAGCCTTCCAGAATGACCCAAGAAAAGCACCCTGCTTCTTCTTCTGTGAAGCCTGGGAATGGATGCAACATCGTTATCTACCAATAGAACATCTGATTGATTGAAATATCTTACTCCCCAATGATGAGTTGGGAAAAGAGTTTTCTGTAAGAAGGAATTAGTGATTATCAGAGTGAAACACGTAGATTAAAGCTATATTATACTTAGTTTTGAATGCTGTTTGGAACTGACTTTAGAATTTGGAGCATTTTGAGACTTTGATAGTGATGAAAGCATTTTGAATCTTAAGGTATAGGTTATGTGTAACAGAGCAAACATGTTTTAGGAAAGAATCATCAAAGGTACAAACTTTTGTTGTGGCATGTGTTTCAACAAAATACATTTCTAAGCAGAGTCATCTCAAGGTTAGAGGTTCACACACACACACACACACACACACATCCTTTAATTTAAAAAATCTACTTTTTCAACATAGAAATTTACTTTCATTTCAAAAACTTAAAAACATTTTATGGCCGGGCGCAGTGGCTCACACCTGTAATCCTAGCACTCTGGGAGGCCAAGGTGGGAGGATTGCTTGAGCTCAGGAGTTTGAGACCAGCCTGAGCAAGAATGAGACCCCGTCTCTACTATAAATAGAAAGAAATTAGCCAAACAACTAAAAATAGAAAACATTAGCAATAAAAAAAAAATTTTAGTAGCTTTTTCAATTCAAAAATGGGGGTAAGTTCCCAAGGGAGGGGTTCTATGAAGACACATAGCACAGTTTCTGCCCTCCACATTTATCAGATGAGCACCAGTGGCCATGGGGTGATAAGCACAATATACATGGTGCTGTGGCCTGGGGCGCAGGTGACAGATGCCATGCAGAGAGGTGTCAGCAGGATATTATGAGCTCTCAAAGGAAGGAAGGATCACTCCCGCGTTGAGTGGATCAAGAGGAGGGTTCATGGAGAAAGTAGGATTTACGAAGAGTCAAGGGGTATCTGCAAGTGGAGATGAGCTTTAGAAGACATTCTTATTGGGGACACAGCATGAGCAGAGGACGCTGGAAAGTATGGGGCCTGCTGGCAACATAGCTCACAATCCTCTTTGACGAAAGTGAGATGAAATGCAAGGGGCTGTGGGGAGGGGAATGGGAGAGGAGGAGGAATAATTGTAATAGCTCCCATTTACTGAGTGCCTACTATGTGCCAGAC
>RJWJ010042142.1:0-13174 GCA_004363605.1 Indri indri | reverse complement strand
TAAAATTCAAAGAAAAAAAATCTCCATTTTCCCCCACATTATGTTACAAAGTTAATCGTGATCCCTGCTCCAGTGGTTGGTTACTATTGGTCCTATTATCCAGATCTGGGCCCAGTTGTAGTCAGACTGTTCTAGTTATTTAAGATATCACTTAAAGAATTTTTGACAACTAATAGATGTCTCAAAAAAATCTAATCTCTAAAAATGCTCAGTGAAAAAAAAAAAAAGAAGAAATTCCATGACTGATATTCTTGGGAAATCTAACACAAATTATTTGCCTCTTGGACATTTACACTGAACATTTATAAATAATGAAAATTCTGAAGAGTGATGGAGTAAAGGAGCCTATTCAACATTATTTAATCCAATTTCTCTGAAACATATTTGCATTTAAAACATCTGATACCATTTTGTGGAGACAATGCTCTAAGGAGCACATTTTGGGAAGGCCTGGTTTAGAAGGGTCCACTCTTGTTGGATTTTAACCTCATAGGTCAGTGAATGAAGTATCATGATAAAAAAGCTTCAAAGAGGATATCGGCATCTCAGAAATAAATGTACAAAGGATTGGGGTGAAAATGATTCATTTAGATTGGTTTCCTATAGTTTCTTTAAATATTTGAATTATTAGAAAAACTAATACTAAAGGATTTGATATAGAAATGATTATAAAGGTCAGATTCATACATCAGAAAGCAGAAAAATGCAATTATATTTCCAAAATCTACTAATGGTTCAATAAGTTCATAGATGAGATAATTAGATGTTGTTCATTAATGGTGATGTGTGTGTATGTATGTGTGTGTGTGTGTGTGTGATGGAAAAAAAATCACAGCTTTTTAATGTTTAAAAGTAGAGACTTAGGATGAAGTAGAGTTGAGTGTACTTTTTGCTTTAACATTTTTAAATGGATTTTTCATGTTGGGAATGTACAGTAATTTGGCTTTTCCAAATTTCTCACTTGTAAATAACAACATTTCCTGAAGTGTAAAAGTTAACACTCAACTTAAAAAATCTTCAACTTCTTCTTTACTCTTAAGAAAAAAAGTTTAGAAAGATTAACTGCCTAGAAATATCATTATTAAATAAAATTGTCAATAAAATGGAAGTGGAGCTTTGTTCATAATCACTGAATTTCTCCTCTCATGGAGAAATTTGCCGCTATGTTAATAAAGTAGATTATTTATTATTGTTAGATTTTTAGTTGCTATTTTGATATATAACAACAAAATAAATGAGGTCACTAAAATTGCGATCACTTCATAGCTACTATGTCCCTATAATGTATCTGCTATGCCTGATAATGCATCTGCACAAATTGCACACATCGATTGGCCTCTGATGTAGAAAACATTAGAATGAATCCATGAGGAATCCTTTTTGGCTGAATGTATGATTGGAGATCACATTCACTTATCTCTTTTAGCTTCAAGGCTCTTGGCTTTCTCTCCTCGTCACTCAGGGCAATGGTTAGTTACTGTCAGAATGCAGCTATAATTGGGAAAGGCACTTGTTAAACACAGAAGTTTGGGGGAGGTGAGAATTCATCTCCAGCCTAGCGAGTCTGGGAAGTTTTCCAATCTCCAATGCTGTACTAAAGCACAAAAGCAAATTGAATTTTATTACTTAGGTGACATCAAACCACATTTATACATGGAGGTTCATTGAGAACATCCTTCTTAAGAAACTCATTGCATTAAAGCTTCTTTTTTTTCCCCCCAAGATAATCTTAAAGTTTGCATTCATTTTGAAGTTTCTTCTATTTAAGTTCCTTACTTTTTCACAGAAAACTGTAACAAGATAATAACAAGCTCATATTATTATTAAGAGAAAAACTTTCATGATATAAATATTCTACAACCATCTGGAAAAATAAGTGCAAAATTAGAAAGTGTAACTAAACTGAATGTTGTTAATGATGTTAGTTACTAAAATTGATGAGCCTGTGCTCTCAGATTTGAAAACAGTCTTTTTCTTACTAAAATGAGGAGCATTTTGAACTTTTGAGGCTTGGATTTATGATTAAAACTTAGTCACAAACTCAGTATTATTATCAGTATACTCTAATCTGTTATTGGACTTTATGTCCAATAATAATGTCGAAATTCATTTGTTAATGAATGGTTTTATAAGGACATTTTTCTAGCTGTCTAGAAAATTAAATTGAGGCATTCTTTACTTCACTTACCAAGGCTATTTGTTTCTTTCAGATAAAACCTTCATTAAAATTATTTTAGATCAAATTAATTTTTCTCTTCAAAATATTTTGCATTAAGACTTGCTGCAGTTTTGGGAGTGTGAGTTACATGTGCTCCTCCTCCTCATTCTTCAAGCAATTTACCTTCTCTCTTTATTTCTGCAGTAAAATTTTATATGATTATTTTCTATAATCTTAGACAATTAATTGGAATTTTTCTTCTTATTATTATGTAATATTTAACACAAGACCTTATTTTTCCTATACATTTTGGTATTTTTCTCTTCTTCCTCCTTTCACCTTTTTGTAATTTTATAGCCTTTGCCTAAATACCCCAGCCTCAACTTTCCCATGCTCTACTGTCCTTATACAACTAATTTTAACTGGTCTGGAACTCATTGCACTCCCTGGTGTTCCTGCTACCTATTTGCTCAGCTCTTGAGATCAGTTCATCAAAATGTGCTTATTAAATAGCGACAATAAGTTTAACAATGTTTAGATAAGACATAATTCCTGATAAAATCTTGCTTAGTGAGATAAGAAAAATACACATTGAATAATTAAAGAGCATCAATTAATCAAGCACGAAACTATAGTGGAAATTCCACTATATATAATTTGAGTGTATGTTGTTCCCAATAATCCTTTCTAGTAAAGTTATTCAAAGTGATTTCTTATCCATAATGCCCCATTATTTATGTCATGATGAAACTGCCTATATTAAAGTAACGCAGGGCCATAAGGTGATAACTGTGGTAGAAGTCTGATTTCTTCAGAAGTATAAAGCATAGCTAAAAGTTAACCAGCCATTGTTTCCTCTCTTGCCTTTCTGTAATTGTTTATTGCTTAGGGGTCATGGATCCCTGATTGGCATAAGATTTGTAACTTCCCTAGTTGCTTCTATAGATAACTTTGCTATTGTAAAACCTAAGACTGGTCCTTGAGATGTTTTCCAGACTCTGCAGTTGGGGGAACCAACTGATGCCAACTGAACCAGAGGCCATACAGAGGAACTGACTCAACAGGTCCTACAACTCCTATACCCAGAAACTGTCTCAGTGCAAAAAGACAATCTCTGCTTCCCAACCATATGAGTTCATCCCCAGCCAATCAGCAGACCCAATTCCCTAGCCCTTTGTCTACTAACTACCTTTGAAAATTCTGGTCCCAAAATTCTCAGGGAGATGGATTTGAGAAATTCTTCCTGTCTCCTCACTCAGCGCACTGTGATATTAAACTCTTTCTTCACTGCAAGTTCTGCTGTCCCAGTGTATCGGCTTCCTCCTGTGTAGTTGGCAAAGAACCTGGTTGGGCAGTAGTAATGAGGTCTGCCTACCCTGGCTTATAACTGATTTCCCAGAAATCTTTACCTGAGCCAAAGCCTTTAGATTAAAATGAAATACTGACGAAAGGTCAGCAGGTTATGAGGTAGCCTGGCATGAACTCTGTATCAGAGAACATTCTATATTGAACGGGGTGCAACAGAATTACCTCCTTCTTTTTGGGATAATTGGATACAAACTATACGGGAACATTCTGGAAGTTATAACAGCAATAAAAGCAGAGAAACAGAAAGAAAAGTTTAGTTACCAAGAAGACAAAATGACTAGAGTTTTGGTTGATTATAATCTGAAAACACTTCTGATACAAGCAGTTAGAAATGGTAGAAATGTTAGATAAACATACTCAATATCTGTTTAAACAGAAAGCAAAAGAAATCCTTAGGGACTAATATGCAGAGCGTGATCTGGAATCCAGAGTTGAGCTATGGCTGCAGGGCTGGAGGAGTTGGATGCTAAAGCTTGTATGACTTTTAGGAATCCAGAGACTCAGAGTTTGATTTTCATGGGAATTGTTATGGACTAAAAGTTTGTGTGCTCCCCAAATTCATTTGTTAAAATTCTAATCTTCGATACAATGGTATTTGGAGGTGAGGTCTTTGGAAGGTAATCAGGTCATGAGGATGAAGGCTTATGAATAGGAATTAGTGTCCTTATAAGAAGAGACACAAGAACTTGCTTCTCTGATACCTATGCATAAAACTTGAATGCTAAAATGGCAGAGGAAGCCGAAACCAGAAAGAATCTGTCCATAAACATAGAGGTGAAAAAGATGATAGTCTTTCTTGGTCTGGACTCTGGTTAGACAATAAAAGTCTATTCTGAGAAAGTTTAAACTTTGGGTTTCAAATTTGCACTCACTACAAGGTTGGATATCCTCCAAGCTGATATATCAAAATAAAAATTGATTCTAAGGCAATGATAAATCTACAGCATCTTGCAGAATAAAGGCCATATCCTTCTGGAGTAACACTCCATTACTCCAAAAAATAGAGTTCACAATCCAAAATTAAAAAGAAACAAACAAAAAACTCAATAAATTAGATACCCTGAGTGCAAGAGAGGCCACACAAAGAAATATAAACATAGAAAATTTGAAAAACAGATTGAGAGTAAGAAGTTTGATTAAGGATTTTAGAAGGAATCATATGTCTCCTATAAACATATATAACTATTATGTACTTACAATAATTAAGGTAATAGAACATTACAAAAAAGAATTTCTGAAGGAGAGAGTAGAGAGAATAGAGAGAATTGGAAGAAAATGTTAAAAAAAAATAATGACTAAGAAATTTCTGTAACTATTGAAAAATGTGAATCCTCAGACAGAAAGCACACAAATCCTGGGCATCATAAATATTTGGTAAGTCCCCACATTATACAGAAATTGTGGAATCCCAAAAAAGAAAATGAGAAGAGCTTATAAAAGAAATAATATGCTACTTTGCAAGGAAATGACAATTATTTGTACAGCAGATTTCTTATCACAGTAATATATACCAGAAGACAATGGAATATTACCCAAATACAGATAGAAAATGACTGTAATTGATACAGTTTGAATTGTATGTTTGGCACGTCATCATTCAATGATGGGAGAAAAGTGAAGACATTTTTAGACACGCAAAGACTGTTGCTATCAGTAGAACTTAATAAAAGATTTACTGAAGAATGAACTTTAGGAAGAAGAAAATTAAACCACAAAGTCAGGAAAGTTAAAAGAGTGAACAGAAATGTCCAGAAATATGTATCTGCATATAAGCACATCATCATGTATAAAATAAATAATAATATAAACAAAAATTACAGCAGATACCGATAATAATATCTAATTTAGGAGGTATGCAAGAAGGAAAAATCAAACCAGGAGCAACATAATCTATGGGATAAATATTTTCAGAATGCTCATGCATTTCACATAAAACCACCTACTCCAGCCCATCTCACATCACACTTTTAAACCTCTCTGTCTTTCTGGCATCAAGATTTATGTTCCTCTTTGCAACCTGGAAAATGGCACCATTCCAACATTTTGCTTCTCATATGTACCTTGACCTGCACTCTCCCTTAAGCTGTGTTGTCCCTTCATGTTTTGAGTAAACAGTCTGCTTGAACTGCCCGTCCCCCAGAATTCTATGTCTTAAAGCCCCTGTCCCTTAAAGGGCAGCTCTCTATCCAGGATTGATTGGCAAGTCCTAGATACTTCAGAATGCTTGAGTTCCTCACTTAAGGTTTGGTAAATATTAAACAGATAAAGAGACATAGATCTAGATCTATAAACTTTACATTACACAGGTCTATTCCATTTATAGAAATGTGACCAAATGGATAAAGGACAGCTTTCTGGTGCCTTGTAGTAGGGAATGGGTGTATCTAGATGGAAGCCTTGCTACTCTCTGGTGTTTAGATGGCTGTTTATTCTGCCCTTTCCTACTCCTACCCTAGGCACATCTCTAAAATAAGCTTATTGGGAAATTAGAGCTTTCAGCTCTTTAGTAAAAAGGTTTGGAGTAGAGTTTGGGCTCGTAGTCATAGCCCATAGCCCCTACCTGATTCTATTCTCTTGGGTCACTTGAGTGGGACTTTAGGGAAGGAAAACCCTGGAGATTGCCCATTCTGACATAGTGTGGTGTGTGTGGAACAATAAGGACTATAACATTTTAATTAACTTGTGTTGGACAACAAATGAGTTTTGAAGGCAGAAAATCTTCATGTAGATCCTCTTATTTTAACAACTTATGCCTAAAAGATAGATCCATGTAGATTTATTACTGTTATTATTTGCATATTGGGAAATGGGAATTAGAAGACTGGCTTAGATACACTAAATGGGATGTCAATGAGTATATATAAAAACAAGAGGGCCAGAGACTGCTTTCCACCAGATAGATCTGGAATGGTCTTTGGAGTCATCTGACCTAGAGATTAAAAAATTAGTAGGTTTCTAACCTTAGTTAAATGAAAGAGAAATATATTTTCAGGGAATATTTGCCAAGTCCTGATAACATAAGGAGTTTAAGATACTGACTCAAAGACTTTGAAGTACTTACAGCTTCCTTTGAAGTGCCATGGCCTGTGTGTACTAAAACATCTCACTGTTTGTCCAAACTGATGACTTACTGCTGCCCTTTGGGGCTCTGGTTTGTTATGTATTTCCACTGTCTTCTTGGTATGGATCCTTGATGTCAATGTCAGATATGGACATTGTGATGAAGACAGCACTACGAAGGACCATGCTGATCTGTGTGGGAAACATGTGGGAGTAATAGGAAGGGTGGTCCCAGACTCAGTACGATAAATAAGTGATCATCCCATTTGGTGCTGGATACTTTTGATTCTGTGATAGTGAAAATAATCTGTAATTGATTTTATTTTCTTCTTTTTAACAGTTGATATTCTCTTTACTCATAGTTCAGCTGCTCTTGACAACAGTTATGTTCCTATTGGGAGAGTGAGTCCTAAGTGTAATAATATGAAACTGGGAAGAGGATTCAGAGATCTTCATTGTCAAAAAATACCTTCCTCCCTTCTTTACCACTGTTGCTGTTGGTCATAATAGGATGAATACTGCATCCCCCACCCAAGATATCTGGCCTCTAATCCCCCAAACCTGCGAATACTTTCCCTTGTATGAGATGTTACAGATGTGATTAAGTTAAGGATCTTGAGGACATTGTCCTGGGTTATATCCATGGGCTCTAACTGTCAGCACAAGTATCTTCAGGAGAGGGAGACAGAGGGAGATTTGACACAGAAGGTGGCAATGTGACCGTGGAAGCAAGATGCCACACGGTTGGTTTTGAAGATGAGGAGCCAAGGAACACAAAGAATGCAACTCTAAAAGATGGAAAAGAAAAAGAAAAAGAAAAGGATTCTTCCCTAAAGTCCCCAGAGGGATTATAGTCCTATCACACACTACCTTGACTGTGGACCAGTGAAATTTACTTCAGCCTTCTGATATTCACAACAGTCAGAGAATCAATGTGTGCTGTTTCAGGCCACTAAGCTTGTGATAATTTGCTGTGGAAGCCACAGGAAACCAATTCACCAATCAAGAATTTATTAATACCAACTTCACTCAAAAACTACTTTCAGCATTTTAGCAGAATAGGAAGAAATATAAAACCGGGGACTCTACTTGTAAGCATTGCCTTTATAGACTAATTAAAAAGACATAACCGGCAAACAGATTATTACTATTTTAAACTAGAATGCACACTAAGTACTACTAATCATGTTGGAAAGTCAAAAATGATGAACATTACTGTTGTTAGACATCAGAAGGTACGTGAAGGGGAAAATAGGTTGGCTCTCAGGGGTGGAGGCAAAGTGTAGAGGTGGATGTGGGGAGAACATTCCACATGCTGGTCTGACTGTGGTGGACGTGAGAGAGTAGTACCAAATGAGATTGATTGGAGAAAAGGAAACCACGGTGTGAGAGCCTCAAACATCAAGCAAGGGATGCGGCACTCAATATGGTGGATAAAACAGTAATTTAGTGTAGGCTCCTCCTAAGTAGGAGTATCACCTCTTCCAGTGTGGCTTGTGCTGGGGGTTCAGGTTTGGGGTATTTTGTAGGCTGCTTCTATTAATAAAATAGATTCCAATGATCCTGCCTCCTGGTATTCACCCTCTTGTACACTCCCTTGTGTTCCAATCCTCTTGTGTGGGCTGGACCTAGTGACTTGTTTCTAATGAACAGAATGTGGATGTCACTTCTGAGTTATAAAAGACTTGACTTGTGTCTTGCTTGTGTGTCCTTTCTCTCTCTCTTTCTCTCTCTGTCTCTCTTTCTGTTCCCTTCTGCTGAAGCCAGCTGTCATATTGGCGGCTGCTCGATGGAAATGCTCACGGATCAGTAGTCAGTGTTGTACTGAAGTTCTCAGTCCAACTAATGGCAAAGAGGTAAATTTTGCCAACAACCACATGAGTAAGCTTGTAAATGGATCATCCCCTAGTCAAGCTTTGAAATGACAGAAGCCCTGGCTGACACCTGAATTCCAGCCTTAAGAAAAGCCTGGAGCCAGATGCACCCAGCTAAGTTGGGCCCTCTGATTCATGACTCGCAGATATTGTGAAAATATAAATGTTTATCATTTTAAGCTATTAAGTTTTGGGACTAATTTGTTACTCAATGAGACTTAAATAATTCAGAGTAAATCACTTTTTTTAGGAGGTACTGCTTTCTCTTTAGTCTTTCTCCATCATGCTAACAAAAATTCACATCCCTTATATATGGAATAGTCAATGTGTCCACAAGTAAAAATTGTCTGGAATTTGGAGGACAAAGAATAAGACAGGCAGGGTAGTTACAGCAGAGTATAGAAATGCAACACAGAGAAGTAAGTCAGGAAATCTTACTGTCCAGGAAGGGCAGTTCCAAAGTGGAATAGTTCTAATTATCCTCTCTGCCTCCCTTATATTTTCTTAATATTTACTGTCTTGTATATAGTGGGCATTTTTATTTGTTAGTTTTTTTCCCCTGTTCTATTTATCTTATTTTCATATTTGCTGCTAAGCCCTTTTTATTTGGGGTGACTCTCCATTGTTTAGGCAACCTTGTCTATTCTGTTAAGGGAAATATTGATGTATTTCTGTCAATGATTAAGATTTTGTATTATCAATGCAGCCTGAGTTTTTTTTTATTTCAGTATATTACAGGGGTACAAATGTTTAGGTTACATGTATTGCCTTTGCCCCACCCAAGTCAGTGTTCCAAGCATGTCCATCCCCCAGACAGTGCGCACCACACCCATCAGGTGTGAATATACCCATCCTCCCCCCTCCCACCTGCTTGACACCTGATGTTACTATTATATGTGCAGCCTGAGGTTTTTGAACAATGACAATAAACGTTACTTTAAATGGACTAGTAACCAACAAAAAAAACCCCAACCCTGGATATAATAAACAAGTTTAAAAGAACTCTATAACCTATACACTTGCACAGCATATGTATTATGTATATTAAGTAATCCGAGGCAAAAATTAAATGCAGACAATAATAAAAAAATTAGACAAATTAGAGGACTGATAAAATATGAAGACTGAACTCATAACTACAGAAGTAAATTGACTTGGGAAACTGACTTTCTAAATGTCAATGTAATCAAGGCCTAAAGGGATTTCATTCATCAAAGATGGGTCAATTGATTTAGTCAAAAATACAGGATATTATGTGCCAAAAATGACATCACAGTTTTTTGTTTGGTTGTTTATTCTCATCCTTTGGTTTTTAAAGAACAGACTTTACCACTATGGGAAAATGACTTTTTTTTTTTTTTTAGCAAATGAAGCAAATAAAACCAAATCTTGAATTAGTTCTATGCTTTGAAATATTATTTAAAAATAAAAAGCTCAGAGTCTAGTGCTCTAAGTATATGGTATAACAGACCACAGTGTCTTATCTAGTGGTATCGGGTCCACTAAACTCAGTCTATTCTGAATAATAAAGAACACTCCATCCTCAGCCCCGCATTTGTAAAGTGATACACATTTTTAAATGGTTTTAAATGACTGTTTTTAGAACATTATTTTTGAAGCTGAATTTAAATTTAAAGTCTTTACATTAATGGCCTATATATCCTGAGACCTTTTAAATGAACAACTTTCCTTATCTCATAGGTCCTGACTGAAAGACTGAGTATATCATTTATTAGGGAGAATTCCATGGAATTTCTGTCTACCATCTCTCTCTTTCCCTTTCCCTCTATTCTTCCTTTCTTCCTTCCACTCACCCTCCTTCTCTCTTGTTCTCCCTTCCTTCTTTACTCTGTTTTTTTCATCCTTCTTAAATAAAGCTGCTCTCTCTACACTGAGTAAAGCCAAAAGTTGCACATTCTCTACATTGAAGGGAGCCTAAATTACACATTTTGATAGCACCTAAATATTTCTGTTTTCTCAGCCATTCAGAGCCATCTTTGCACTAACATCCAAATACATTAATAAACAATAAAAGTAGGTTAATCCTCTGTCCCATTTAATTGCAAAAATTAGATTTTCCCCTCATATGTTGAAGATACTCAAAGAATGAATATAGTTTACTGGCCATTGTGTGTGGCCTTCACCTATTTGTCCTTTGGGCTGCTTCTGGGATTTTCTTGAAAGATGCTGCTACCATCACAAAGGCCTCAGAGAAGGAGCCAGGGCAGGAGCACTTCTCCCCTCACTATGCCATCCCATCTCTTAATCTTCATTGCAAAACATTTTTTAAAACTTTTTATTTTGAAACAGTTCTAGATGTACAGAAGAGTTGCAAAGATAATGCAAAGATAGTGCCTGCATATCCTTTACCCAGCTTCCTCTAATTTACCGTTTTACCCAACCATGGGAAATCTCCATAATTTTGAAACAAGAAAGGCTGACTGGATTTGATGTGAATATTTTCACATACTGATTGAACAAGTAGACATTAAGCACCACTGTCCTAAGTTTTGGGGACACGGCGATAGACAAGACAGAGTTCCTGCCATACAGAGCTCACATTTTCACTCCTCCCATCTCCCTATTACTATAGACACTATCATTGCCGTGCTTGTTGAGCCATTTTATCACAGCTAATCTTCCTTAAAGTGTCATCCTTCTTTGAATTTTACTGTTAATAACACTATTGTTACAAGCTGTGCATGTTATTTGGTAATGCACACCTTATTTTCACAATTTTCGTTTTTCACATTGTCTTGCTTTTACTTGCGATCGAAATATATTTGGATGAGTCTAGTTTGCAGAAAGTTTAGCCTGACATTTGTCACCTAATTCCTATGACAATATTGCCCACCTATCCAAGTCAAAATTTACCTTGAGTGATATAGCTAAGGCAGATTTTGAGAGGCAAATTTAGATATTTGTGTATTGTGACCATGTATCTCTTTTCGATTGATGTTTGTGCTTTTCTGATGTGAGGATTAATGACACAACTACTATTACACATCAACAGCTACTGGAGTCCATTCTATAAAATCACTTCCAACTTTTTTTAAAAGTTTAAAATACCTATGGCTATGTATAAATACTTTGGACAACTTTATTTTGTCAGTGATGAGAAAATGACTTCTTTCCATGTCTCAGAATACATACATAGTCAAGTGAGAATTAAAAATGAAGATCTTGAATTTCTGAAGCAGATAATAATTGTAGCCTCCAACATCAAGAATTACTTAAATGACTTATTTTTATTAGCATAAGACTTGACTAAAAAATATATTGATGTAATAAATATAAGATAAACTCAATTTAATATTTTATAGATCTCATTTAATCTAATACAGATCTCATTTTATTTTGGGCGTTTGGTGGTCTTTAAAAACATACTTTCTTTGCAAAATTTTATAATTTTCTCGTTTTGATTTTTAAAAATTTTCTTGAATTATATATTACATATAAAGTTACATATTAACTATCTTTTTATGTAATATGTAAATATTATATTATAATGTAATTAGATATATATCATATATATAACCATCTCCCAGATTTATTTTATTAACCCTGAGCCATAATTATAATATGATTTCTTTGAATGGTTTTTGCTAATAAGTGAAATAAGATATAATTAGAAGCGATCTCAGATATTTCCCTTTAATTACCCTTATCAGTAGAGAGAACTAATACTTCAAAAACAGTAATGGCAGATAGAGTTGGTCTAAGTCGGTACCTCTACCTAGGGTTAGAAATTGTATTATTGTTTTCATAGATGAGGAGACATACTTCCAAACAAAGGAAGTCACAGTAGTTTTGGCAGAAGACTGTATTCCCTTTTAACAATTTTCCCGTTGCAGTCCCTGAAGTCTTGTCTCAGTTTCTTGCTATCTGAAGGATTATTGCCATCTTTTGGTGGGCATTCTCCCTCTCTGTGCGTCAAAGTAGTACAGAGAAGCTCAAGTAAGGAAGAGTGCAACCACATGAAAATGAAGGCAGAGGAAAATGTTCAGGTTTCACATGAGATCAGAAAACAAATGTTCAGGGGTATAAAAATAGAACCATGGCATACAGCCACGATGATGTTGCATATGGCCCATTATGGGAGGTATCTTGTGTTCTTCGGTCAAGCATATGCATTCAGTTCTTGCAAACTTTCAAGAAGACAACACTATGATAGAAAATTGGGTAGGGCAAAGACTTGGCTCATCAGATCATAGTCTTAAATCTCTGTGATGACATTTCCAGTATCTGTGATTCTCTGAATGCATAATTCATTTGTGAAAATACTCAATAAACTTTCTAGTAGAGATTCAAATTTCCTATGTTACTGAAGTTCTTTTCTTGGTCTGTTAAAACCACTTTGTTCTTTTTGCACTTTTCTTCACAAGAAAATCTTTTCTTTATTTTAATGTATGTCCTATGGCATTGGAGCTTGCAAATTGTAAGTCGTTTTGGTGGTACCGAACTTTAACTGCAGACTCGCAGAGCATTTTTAACAGTGATGCACTGGGTTAGGAGGAAAGTTTTTTTTTCTCCTCCTTGTTGCAGTAACGGAGAGAGATTTAGGGTCATGAGTGTATACTGAATAAAAGTGTGTGGAAGTGGAGGCAAAGAGTGGGTGTGAAAGAGAATGAGAAAGATTTTTTTGAACATAAAACACACTGAATACCAAATGCAATGTAGATAACGGAAATTTATCTGTTTTTACAATTTATCT
>RJWJ010042141.1:0-13178 GCA_004363605.1 Indri indri | reverse complement strand
ATAGAGGAAAATTTCCCAGGCCTTGCTAAAAATCTAGATATCCAGGTACAAGAAGCTCAAAGGACTCCTGGGAGATTCAATGCACACAGGAAGACACCATGACACACAGTGATCAGACTGACCAAAATAACCACCAGAGAGGCCCTCCTACGAGCCTTAAGGCAAAAGAAGCAGGTAGCCTACAAAGCAAACCCCATCCGAATAATGGCAGACTTCTCAACTGAAACCTTACAAGCAAGAAGAGACTGGGTCCCCATTCTCACTCTTCTCAAACAGAATAATGCCCAGCCTAGAATCTTGTACCCTGCAATACTAAGTTTTGTATACGAAGGAGAAATAAAGACCTTCTCAGATAAACAAAGACTGAGGGAATTCACCAAGACAAGACCTGGCCTCCAGGAAGTACTCAAAACAGTGTTACACAGGGATCATCACAATAAACACGAAAGTAAAATCACCCAAAAGCTAAAGGTCAAAGGCCAAATCCACAGTGGCTCAAGAGTGTTGTTGCTATAATTCCCTTTGGGGTCTTCTTCATAAATTCTTTGCCTAGGCCAATGTCTGTAAGAGTTTTTCCCACACTTTCTTCTAGAATTCTTATAGTTTCGTGCCTTAGGTTCAAGTGTGTTATCTACCGTAAGTTGATTTTTTACATCTACCCAAACGAACAAAAGACATTCTATAAGAAAGACATCTTCACTAGAATGTTTATAGCAGCACAATTCACAATTGCAAAGGTGTGGAAACAACCTAAGTGCCCATCAGTACATGAGTGGATTAATAAAATGAGATATATGTATACCGTGGAGTTCTACTCAGCCATAAAAAACAATGGTGATCTAGCACCTCTTGTATACTCCTGGATAGGGTTGGAACGCATTCTACTAAGTGAAGTACCCCAAGAATGGAAAAACAAGCACCACGTGTACTCACCATCAAATTGGTTTTAACTGATCAACACTTAAGTGCACGTACAGTAATAACATTCATTGCGTGTTGGGCAGATGGGGGGGAGGGGATGGGTATATACACACCTAATGGGTGTGGTGCGCACCGTCTGGGGGATGGACATGCTTGAAGCTCTGACTCGGGTGGGGCAAGGGCAACATACATAACCTAAACGTTTCTACCCCTATATTATGCTGAAATAAAAAAGAAAAAAAAAGCTAACGGTATCTGGTGTTCCAGTGCTGGTGTTATCCACTACAGCTTCATGAAACCTGTTTGATCAATTATAGCTGATGTCTACTGCAGCTAATTGGATGAAACAATGAGGATGCTTGCAGTTAAGCAGCTGAGATTGGTCAACAGAGACAGGCCAATCCTCTTAAAAGACCACATGTTCCAAAAAAAACACTGCTCAAACTACAGAGGCTGGACTTGGAAACTCTGTCATCCACTGTATTCACCAGACCTTGCACCAACTGATTACCACTTCTTCTATTCTTTGGACCACTTCTCGCAAGGAAAAATATTCAATTCTCAACAAGCTGCAGAAAACACTTTCCACAATTTCATCACCACTGCCTCTCCAGGCTTCTTTGCTGCTGGCATAAGCAAGCTACTATTAAGGTGGCAAAACTGTGTCAATAGTTTAGATGCATATATTGATTAATTCTACTGGTTCTTGTTTGAGATATAATAAACTAAACTTTTGATTTGAAATCAGACATTTCATATTTAATGACCATATATACACACATATACATATAGGTATTTGCTAATCAGATAAGGGAGAAATGTTATATTATTTTGTACTACTTTTTATTATTATAAGGTTGAATATTTTCCTAAATGTTTGTTAGTCACTTATGTTTATGTTTTCCCTTCTGTAAATTATCTTTTTTATCTTTTGTCATTTACAGTCTTAGTTCTTTTCTTATTGGTTTGCAAGGACTTTTTGTAAGTCAGGCTTTTCCTTTTACGGTTAAAAATTTCAATGTCCGCCAGGCGCAGTGGCTCACGCCTGTAATCCTAGCACTCTGGGAGGCCGAGGCAGGAGGATCGCTTGAACTCAGGAGTTTGAGACCTGCCTGAGCAAGAGCAAGACCCCATCCCTACTAAAAATAGAAAAAATTAGCCAGGTGTGGCAGCATGCACCTGTAGTCCCAGCTATTTGGGAGGCTGAGGCAGGAGGATCTCTTGAGCCCAGGAGTTTGAGGCTGCTGTGAGCTAGGCTGACACCACCATAGTCTAGCCCGGGCAACAGATCAATACTCTGTCTCAAAAAAGTAAAAAATAAAAACAATTTTAATGTCATCAAAATTAACCCACCTAAATAAAGTCTAATATTTACTTTATCTTCTAGAAAAAGATGAAGACCCTGGATTTCAATTTTGAGAAATACTTATTTTGCCGAATTAAAATGAATTTTTATATATTAGAATAAAACAACTAATACGTCCATTTTATTTATCCAATCAATATATATCCTTCCACTGCCTGACTTTTAAAAAATTGCCCATTTAAATTTTCAATATTGGGAAAAGGCCATCTAAGTGCACTGCTGGCATAAATTTAAATTGTAAAACATTTTGGTGACATATATTAAAACGGTCACAATTTGATCTACTTCTAAGTGTCTAACCTAATGAAATGATCACAAATAATAACAACAATAATAATAAACATTTCTATAACATGTACCAGGAACTGCTCTAAGCACTTTTAGATATGTGAAAAAAAAAACAGTATCCAAACATATCCAGAGTGATGCTGTACATATTTGTATGTGTACATTTTCTTAGGGAAAAAATTGACTAACTTTTCTGCACATTTTTCTAACATTTACAATGTAGCCCCTAATCATATTGTCAGGAAATTAGAAAAGGAAAAAGAATTATTCCCTAACTATAACAAAAGTAAAAGTTATTTTTAATATCAGTCTCTAAGTGTGTTTCTCTGGAGCTCCCATTGCTACAGTACACATGCCTTCCTGCATCCCCATCTCTGTTTTTTTCTGTTTTTTATTTGTTTGTTTGTTTGGAGATGGGGTCTCACCCTGTCGCCCAGGTTGGCATGCAGTGGCACATTCACAGCTCACTGCAGCCTTGAACTCCTGGGCTCAAGCAGTCCTCCTACCTGAGCTTCCCAATTAGCTGGGACCACAGGTGCCTGCCACCATGCCTACCTAATTGTTTTTTTTTTTTTTTTGAGACAGAGTCTCGCTGTGTAATCCTGGGTAGAGTGCAGTGGCAGGATCATAGGTCACTGAAACCTCAAACTCCCGGGCTCAAGCATCCCACTGTCTCAGCCTCCTGAGTAGCTGGGACTACAGGCAAGAGTCACCATGCCTGGCTAATTTTTTTCTTTTTCTTTTCTTTCTTTAGAGATAGGGTCTCATTGTATTTTCCAGGCTGGTATTAAACTTCTGAGCTCAAGCAATCATCCCCCCTCAGCCTCCCAAAGTGCTGCGATTACAAGTGTGACACCACACCCAGCCTGGTTTTCCATGTCAAAGAAAATCACTCAAGTCAATGTCTTCAGGTGTTTCCTCTTGGGGCTGGTTGGGTTTTCCAGAGACTTCTATTCTCCCACATGGATGATAAAGACTGGGACTCCAGGGTTTGGGAAGACAAGTGTGGGAAGATAGCAGGGGTCTCTGCATTCAGCATGCATATGTGCATTTAGTGACCCCCTGTTTGCTCTGGTATCTTTGCCTCCAAGCCATGCTTGGTATTCCGGTCCGGAGACCCTCTGTTTTAGCTCTTCACAAAGTTAACCTGTAGTCTACACGGTTGGGGAAGAAGACCTAGGGGTCTGAAAATTTCTTAAACAGCTTTTAAGCCATCCTATTTCTTTTATCATACACCCTTTCTCCCTCACTTCAGAGAAACCTAGTGCTGCCACTCGCAGAACTTACTGAAGATTCAGTTTTTTCTATTTTTGGTAGAAACGGTGTCTCGCTCTTGCTCAGGCTGGTTTCGAACTCCTGAGCTCAAGTGAGCCTTCCGTCTTGGCCTCCCAGAGAGCTAGGATTACAGGCATGAGTCACTGTGCCCAGCCCCAGCCAATTTTTTCTTTTTCCTTTTCTTGCTTTTTGTAGAACCAGGGTCTCGCTATGTTGCCTTGGCTGATCTGGAACTCCCATTGTTAAGCAATCCTCCTGCCTTGGCCTCCCAGAGTATTACAGGCATGAGACACCATGGGCCTGGCCCCTGTCTCTGTATTTCTTAGCCAATATTAGTCTGGGGACTCAAAGAGCCTCAAGTCATGGGAATCCGTCCTTGAACATTATGGGGTCAGTATCTGTAGTTCAGATCAGTAACTGCTATGCTAATCCAGAGCATGTGAGGTTAGTGGAGAGAGCTGTGAATTTAGAGCTAGGAATCAGATTTTTTTTTTTCAATTTAGAGCTAGGAATCAGATTTGAATAATGAGGAATCCATGTTGAATGAGTTCTTCATACAAGGCTGTGTAGTTACCTGTGCATGAAGTACTTTCAAGTGTGCCTGTTACAATGATGTTATCAGATGTCTAAGTCAGTATTTATCAATAATACAATAAGGCCACTTTTAAGGGTTTAAATGTTTAATAAACAAGTAAGTGATTTTCTTGTCAGTAGGAAGACAGTGTTTCTGACACTGAATTCTTGAGTGTGATGGCTTTAAAGGAATTCGTTATTTCATACAGTTGAATGCATACATATGTAAATGAAGTCATTGTATTATAATAGAGCAAATTAAAGAGGAAGGCAGATTCTTGAAGACTGAAAAATGGGGATGTTGGGAAGTTGGAGATTTATCAGTAATTTTTAGCCCTTCCTTTTCACTCTTTGTTGTTGTTTTTTTTGTTTTTTGTTTTTTTTTTTTTGTGAGACAGAGTCTCTCACTCTTTTGCCCGGGCTAGAGTGCCGTGGCATCAGCCTAGCTCATAGCAACCTCAAACTCCTGGGCTCAAGTGATCCTCCTGCCTCAGCCTCCCAAGTAGCTGGGACTACAGGCATGTGCCACCATGCCTGCCTAATTTTTTCTGTATATTTTTAGTTATCCTGCTAATTTCTTTATATTTTTAGTAAAGACGGGGTCTCGCTCTTGCTCAGGCTGGTCTCGAATTCCTGACCTCGAGCGGTCCTCCCGCCTCGGCCTCCCAGAGTGCTAGGATTACAGGCGTGAGCCACCCCGCCCGGCCCCTTTTCACTCTTTGGAAGTGTAGACTAAGATTTATGCCCTAGTTATTTATTATACCTAACATACTCATTTTACTCTCCTTTTGTTTTTCTGCAGTAATGTGTGTGGCTGGTATTGGCCTCGTTGTATTATTCTTCAGTTGGATGCTCTCTATATTCAGATCTAAATATCATGGATATCCATACAGGTATGGTTCTTATTTTTGATTTAAATAGTGATTACCTATACTTGTGATGATTAGAGTTGATGTTGCTTTATAATATTTTCCCTTTTTTTTGCCTTGCTTTAAAACTATCGTAGCTTCTAAAGGAAAGAGATAGGCTTTAATTTAGATATGCTGCATATAAAAATTAAGATAATTATGCTATAATGGGTAATATTAGTGTGTGATTTCTCAGGAACATCTTTCAGAGTTATTCTGACATCACATAATTTAATCTATAAATCTAAAATAACACATAAATGACAGAACATTTTATACCATATCTATTTACACAGTTCCTTGTCTGTATACTATACATTGTCTTGAGGAAGAAATGATTTTTAAATATTTTTTAAAACTTCTCACCTCTATTTTTGAAGGCTGTTTAGATGGCATAAACAGAACATTTGATTAGAATCTTGTTTGTAGATAGTGTAAGGAGTGTTTAAGAAGGTCTTAATCAACTTGAAATGTTCATAGAGATCCCTAAGGCTCAGGAAGGAAGTTGTTCTCTTGGTTATAGGTTCTTGATTTTATTCTGTTAATAGCCAAGAGAAATGTACCTACGTTATGGAGAATGTTCCAAGTTGGTTTTATAATCTGAGTGTCAGTTAATATAATTCCTTTTTGTTTTGTTTTGTTTTTGAGACAGAGTCTTGCTCTGTCACCCCAGAGTGCTGTGGAATCAGCCTAGCTCACAGCAACCTCAAACTCCTGGGCTCAAGCGATCCTCCTGCCTCAGCCTCCTGAATAGCTGGGACTATAGGCATGTGCCATCACACCCAGCTGGTTTTTTCTATTTTTGGTAGAGAAGGGGTCTCCCTCTTGCTCAGGCTGGTCTCAAACTCCTGAACTCAAGCAATCCTCCTGCCTTGGCCTCCCAGAGTGCTAGGATTACAGGCGTGAGCCACCACACCTGGCCTAATTCCTATTTTTAATACAACATTGTCCTGTCGTATAAAGGATTATCAACACTAAAGGTAAAGTGTATCGACTGATATTTTTGAGATGCAAATTCACTCTTCATATTGTTTTTGATACAAGATTTTAGTAGATTATTTTGAACAACTTCCTAGTTGATTCATTATATTGTGGCATTGCTAGAGGCTTTATTTTAGAGACAGTGTCTCACTCTGTCACCCAGGCTGGAGTACAGTGGCACAATCATAGCTCACTGAAGACCAGAGGCCTTTTGATCAACAAACAACATAAATTAATCTTTTGCATTTTTTTCTTGTGAATTTAATTTTAGACAAAAACCTCCTAGAACCTTGATTCTTGACTTAAAATCTTCCAACTTTATACATACTTTTATTCTTCTGTATACGTGAGTTTTAAAATAATTTCTCTTCTACAGAATACTGACTGATATGCAAGTGTAAATTTTCTGGGACTTCTGTTAATTATTTGATCACCAGGGTTGATTGATTTATTAATTAGTGTCTCTATTCAGTAGATACTTTAACTTGAGGTTGTATTTGTTTCTTTTTGTCATAAGACTACCTGGTCTCTCAGTGTTTCCCACTTTTTATTATTGATCCTCAGAGATTATCATACATGTACCAAAATGCTTTTCGATCTGTTAAAATCAAGATACTACATATTTATTAGAAGTAAAGCCTACTTTTATTTCAGAGACTAATAGATTGCTATATGTTTTTGTTTCAGCTTTCTGATGAGTTAAAAAGGATCCCAGAGATATGTAGACACTGGAGTAGTGGAAATTGAAAAATAAAAAATGTGTGCGTGTTTGAAAAGAAGAATGCAACTTGTGTATTTTATATTACCTCTTTTTTTCAAGTGATTTAAATAGTTAATCATTTAACCAAAGATGTCTAGTGCCTTAACAAACAATTTCCTGTCAAAATCATGAAGTACTTGGGAATGATTCTCTTTTTAACTTTCTCTTTCCAATGAAGTTTATGGAACATTTAATTTAGTAGAAATAAGTACATTATAAAAATTTTAAAACTACTACTTTGTTTTAATTAGAAAAAATCTCAAAACTGCTTTAGTTAACTTTTGGTCATCTGATTTTATATTGTCTTATCCAAAGATGGGGAAAGAAAGTCCTGACCAGGTGTTCCCACACATGCTTATTATAGATAACTGCATCAGGAATCCATTCTTAGCTTTTCCATCTTTGCATGGATGTGTATGCTTTACACATCTTTCATTTTGGATAGAGAAATTACATGTGCCATGTGGTCTTCTGAAAACAGAACACCATTCTTCAGAGTACACATCTAGCCTTTAAAAAAAACAGTCAGTCCTCCTCCCCCCTGCATTTTTCCTACTGAAATACAGTGCTATCTATGCTTCTTGATAGCTGTATACATTAAAAAGTATTCCTAAATACAGGATTATGATTTCTGCATGAGCGTGGTGGTAACTACCTTGTATTTGAAAAGATTTAAGATGCATTTCATCTCGTTAGTTTTATTTAAGGTAGCCCATCTCTAATCAAAATACAGCTTAGTGCTAAAATCAATGTAACTTATAAATAGTCTAAAATGTTTCTTCAAATTAGAGATTGTCACTTATTTCATTTGTACCTAAAAGAAAAATAGCCTCAGTTGTGTTTAGGCAAAGGGCTCCCATAGAGTGGGAAAAGAAAATCATGAAATATTAAGTTGTTGCTTGTATTCTATAGAAATTAAGTGTTTCTTGAAAGGTGTTCTGTTTTAGCCTTTATTCTCTTCCTTCAAATGAAGAAACAAAGTAAAAATTCGAAGTTTTGTTTGAATTTTGTCTTTTTTTTCTGTCAGTGGAAGTAACCATATGTGCTAACCAAATTTCTGTGAAGAATGTTTTCATGGTTATCATTACATCTAACTATAACCTTCCCCATAGCTAACCTAAAATGCCACTATTATGGAAGTATGAGAATTGTAATTCTGAAAAAGTAATTTTAAAGGAATCTTAGAAGTATTACATTTAAAAAAAACTGTGACTGTCTCCTGCTACTTACCAACTAATAATCTCTCGTGTGGTATAGAAATCTTATATAATAGAGGTTTACAGAAGGAGATGGATATAATTGCCTCAGAATAAATGTTTTATGTGGGTTTTTGTTTTTATCTTTTGTTAGCAGATGTGGTGGATGGGGGAATACAGTTGACCTTTTGCTCTTTAATGGAGCCACTTTTTGGTTATTACTCCCCCGTACATTGTATGATTCTGGATTCCTTATCTGCTGTTCTGTACTTGTCTTAGGCCAAATAAATTTATGCTGTGATTCTTATAAGACTTATATGAAGACGCCCTGTTTTGTACAGATTGACCAGGGGACTACTACTGCTATGTAGTCTGCATGGCTCCAGATAGTTTGCCATGAGCATTGATAAAATGACAGTTCTTGTGTTTGTTTTGTCTCCCTTTAAGAGCATATTCTTCTGTAAAGAGAAAGATAGCATTCTGGTTAAAGTATGTTAAAAGCAGATTTACTACACTTACATGGTGTTACTTTTGTGGAAATTTTGAAATTAGCTTTCATCTAAAGTGCCTTAAGTAGACTCTTAATTTACTTTTCTATAATAGTAATGGTTTAAATATCATTTGTTATGCCTTTTTTAAGATATTGTTCAAAATGACAGATTATAGTGGCAAAGATAACCAAATGTCTGGCTGTTTGCTTTGTGACCGTATCAATAAACTTTTACAATATAAATTCTGAGTTTTTGATTACTGTCTGAAGAGGGGTGAAATTAAAACACTAAACTAGGTGGGGCACAGTGACTCATGCCTGTAATCCCAGTTTTTTGGGAGGCTGAAGTGGGAGGATCATTTGAGCCCAGGCATTTGAGACCAGCCTGAGCAACATAACAAGACCCCATCTCTACAGAAATTGTTTTAAAAATCAGCCAGGTGTGCTGGCACACACCTGTAGTCCCCACTACCTAGGAGGCTGAGGTGGGAGAATGGCTTGAGCCCAGGAATTACAGGTTACAGTGAGGTGTGATCACACCACTGCACTCCAGCCTGACAGAGTTACATCCTGTCTCTAAAAAAAGAAAAACCACTGAACTAGGATATTCCATTTTAAAGTTATAATTAATTTAAATTTCTTATTGTCCTAATGACAATTTAATAGGACAGTTTCTTTTAAGTATTGCTGGATTGAGATATATTCTTCCAGGAATCCATACATGGTCCTTCATTAATGTTGTGACCCATTAGGTTAGTCAAAATAGCCAAGATGAGTAGATGAATGGCTGTTTCCTTTTTTTTTTAATTTCAGCATATTATGGGGGTACAGATAATTAGGTTATGTATGATGCCCTTACCCTCCCTCCCCCCCCCCAAGTCCGAGCTTCAAGCGTGTCCATCCCCCGGGAGGTGTGCATTGCACTCATTGTGCATATGCCCGTCCCCTCCTCCTCCCTCCCCCCTCCCCCTGCCCAACATCCAATAGATGATGTTATTCTTATATGTGCACTTATGTGTTGATCAGTTAATACCAATTTGATGGTGAGTACATGTGGTGCTTGTTTTTCCATTCTTGGGATACTTCACTTAGTAGAATGTGTTCCAGCGCTTTCCAGGAGAATACAAGAGGTGCTATATCACCATTGTTTCTTAAAGCTGAGTAGTACTCCATGGTATACATATACCACATTTTACTAATCCACTCATGTATTGATGGACATTTGGGTTGTTTCCACATCTTGTTTTCAATGATTGATCTACCTTTTGTCCCAGACAGGGAGCACTCCTTGACTAGGTAATTTCCTCTTGGTAATAAAAATTTGAAACAGTTACCCCGCAGATTAGCAAGTTATATGACACTAGAAAACAGCACATTTGCAAATGTGGAGTAGAAACACTGAATAGGAAGTAAAGAGATCTGGCTTTTTGTCCTTGGGTCTGTTTCTGTCTAGCTGCGTGACCATAGTCAGATTACTTGAACCTCTTTGGACCTATTTCTTTATCCTAAAGAGAATACATTAGACCAGCGGTAGGGAACCTGTGGCTTTAAGGCTACATGTGCCCTTGTAGGTCCTTAAGTGTGGCCTTTTGACTGAATCCAAATTTTACAGAACAAATTTTATTTTTATTAATACATTTTTATTTTGTCTTTTATATTTTTATTTTTAACACGAATGCATTTAAAAATACGAAAGAATAAAATAAGTTTCATCAAAATAATCCTCCCAGATTGACTGGCACAATGGAACATTAGTAAGCCATAAGGGCTAAATTGACAGCTGCTACATCATGATTTAGTTCTATCATCTGCCTGACTGGCTACACTACCGCACGAGGCTGACTGGCAAGAGTTTATGGGAATTGAGTACGCCAGTCTGTTATCAGCTTTTGACAACAGTGCACTGTGTTTCTGTTTGAAGTGGAATTTGTGTATAGCTGCACAGCTCGACAGTATTTTTTTAACAGCCCATCATGTCAAAGAAGACCAAGAGAATGCTGAAGGAAGAAAACATTTTTTAATGAGGATTGAGAATTGCAATATCATCTTGTTTTGGATAAAGATAAGATGATTTGCTTGTTTTGTGATGCTGCAATGTCAACATTAAAGAAATTCAATGCACATCAGCATTATAGCCATCATAACAACCACAAATATTTTAAATTAGAGGGAGAGGAGCAAAAGGTTGTATTGCAGAAATTAAAAGATGAAAAGCAAAAACAAAGACAATTCTTTAAAGCAGCAATAAGACCTGGAAATAATGCCACTGAAGCAACTTATAAAGTAGTTTATCTACTTGGGAAAAAAGGGAAGCCATTCAGTGATGTAGAAATTGTGAAAGAATGCATTGTCAAAGTTGTAAGATGCTCAGACCCTGATAACGTTTCAAAGTACAAACGGCTGCCTCTTTCATAACTGATCGGCAGCATGAATTAGCCTTTAACTTAACAGAACAATTTCATGCAATACTTCAAATGGAAAATACATACTATTCAATGGCTTTGGATGAATCAACTGATACTACTGACTCGGTGCAGGTTTTATACTTCATTTGGGTCATAACAGAAGATGTTCTTTACTACGAAGCCTTACTCACTTTGGACATTATTGTGAATGGAACAGAGGGAATAGATGTCTTCAACAACTTTCAAGATGAATGTCATGAAGTTGGATTGAATTTGATAAATTATTGAGTGTATGGGCAGACTGTGCACTTTCCATGACAGGAAAACATGAAGGGTTTATTGCACAGATTTAAAAAAACAAGTATTAGCAGATCCAGATGTTCTCATTTCTTTTCATTGTATTTTGCATCAGCAAAATCTGTGCTAAAGCTACTATTTTAAGTGACATTTTGCAACAAGTTATAAGTGTCGTTAACTATATTCATGCAAATGCAGCATGGCATCCATGGTCAGTTTTGTAACATGCTGAAGTTGAGGTATTCAGTGTGGATTTGCCACATCATTCTAAAGTGCATTGGCTATTGCAGGGAAATTTTGTTAGGCAAAATTTTATCTCTGCAAGAACAGTTAAGTTTTATGAAGAATAAAATCAGCAGTGTGAATTATTGAAAGAAGATGTCTACAGGAATGCAGCACTTCTGTGTGATATCATGTCAAATCAAAACAGCTTGAATGTTTATTTGCAAGGTAAAACTGAGTCTATATGTATGCGGAAAAAAATCTTTTTTCAAAACACTTCTTCAAAAGGAAATTTCAGATGAACATTTTTCCCAGTTAGCAAAGGTCATTGATGAGCAGGATGACATATGCGAATCACTTGAAGAATACTCAACTGTTGTAGGCCTGTTAATTGGAGAATACAATGAAAGGTTCACTGACTTTGAGAATCTTCCCATCACGCTCAAATTAGCATTTTGGCCTCACCTAATTGATATCACCAAGGCACCTAAAGAACTACAGATGAAATTAATTGGGCTCTCAGTAGATGACATTTTAAAGCCATTGTTTGGTGCTAAGAAATATCCAGTTGAAATAAGGAAAAATGCAGAATACCCATGCCTTTGGCAACACGTTCAAAAAATGCTTTCTTGCTTTTCAACCACTTATTGGTATGAATCTACATGCTCCTCCCTAACCCAAATCAAGACACCCTTAAGGTCACAAATGACTGATACACATCTAGAGCAGCAGTCCCCAACTTTTTTGGCACCAGGGATTGGTTTCATGGAAGACAATATTTCCACAGGCTGGCGGGGTAGGGGGTATAGGCAGAACGCAGGTGGTGATGCGATGGGGAGCGGCTGTAAATACAGATGAAGCTTTGCTAGCTCATCTCCTGCTGCGGGGCCCAGTTCCCAAGTTTCAGGGAAGACAATTTTTCCGTGGGGTAGGGGGGCAGCCAGGGGGGTCGTGGAGCTTAGGTGATGTGCGGCCCAGTTCCTAATAGGCCATGGACTGGTGCCCAGGGGTTGGGGACTGCAGTTCTAGAGAATCAACTGAAATTGCAGACCTCCGTGCTGCAACCAAATATTCAAATGCCTTCCAACAAAAAGCAGACACAACGAAGTCACTAAAAGGTTAGTTAACTTTAAAATTAACAAAGAGTTTTCATTTTTTGAAATTATTAAGTGTCGCTGCATGAATTAATATTAAACGTGTCTGGGACAGGATTTGTCTTAGGAGTTTTGCAGAGCTTTGCCCTGAAGGAATATGTGAACGTGTTGGTTTGCATTTCAAATGCTGTTACACACGGAAGGGCCTCTGAAAGACAGTAGCGGCTGTATCCCACAAGGCGCCGCATTTCTCAGACCTAAAGGTTTGGATTTGCTTTGTAAAGCACAAGTGAATCTATTAAAAACTACAGGCTGAGGGGGAGGAGGGGACGGATATATGCACACACAAAGGGTGCAATGCGCACCCTCCGAGAGATGGACACGCTTGGGACTGGGACTTGG
>RJWJ010042140.1:0-13189 GCA_004363605.1 Indri indri | reverse complement strand
ACAGCAACCTCAAACTCCTGGGCTCAAGTGATCCTTCTGTCTCAGCCTCCCGAGTAGCTGGGACTACCGGCATGCACCACCATGCCCGGCTAATTTTTTCTATATATTTTTAGTCGTCCAGATAATTTCTTTCTATTTTTTTAGTAGAGACGGGTTCTCGCTCTTGCTCAGGCTGGTTTCGAACTCCTGAGCTCAAACAATCCGCCCGCCTCAGCCTCCCAGAGTGGTAGGATTACAGGCATGAGCCACCGCGTCCAGCCTAAGCATTTGTTTTTATACCAGTGTTTTTAAAATTAAATGATCTGCCATTATTTGTAGTAGTAATTGCCTTTAATATTATCAAATATCTAGTTAATTTCTTTTTCTCCCTTTGTTGAAATCAAGAACAGAATGATAACTTTTGGCTCCTTCCTTTGCCCGGTGAAGAATTTAGTCTGCCTTATGCCTTTAAATCCCTACTCATTCCCGTTTCTATTTTCAGGACTTGCCAAATTAAATTGTTATATGAATAACAAAGCCACATTTTTATTAAATATCAATTATGATTGTTTGTGAAAATTATTTTTTAAGACTTACTGGTAGCTTAGACTTTGAATTGAAACTTTCAAGCATTTTAACAGTAGCTAATCAATTTTTGTGCTTACTACCAGTCTATAATTTTTAAATTCTTACATTTGTAATTTTGATTCGTCACATTTTTACTTATATTATTTTTGACTAAGGTTTTAGGAAGTCTACTACTATACTTTTGCAGTTTTTGAATAGCTAGGGAGGTCTTTTCATTGTTTTCACATCTGAGTGAGGCTTTTCTATACTTTGAATTCTTGAGTCAAAACAAGAATTTTCTTGAAATTCTGTAAGCATTGTTTAATTGCACAGTGGTATTTAGTCTTTCTAAGAAGTCTAAGGTCAGCTTGATATTTAGCTGTTATTTTTCTGACTGAAGGGTCCTAGTATTTTTTCTTTTCATTGACATTTAAAGCTTTCACCGAGTTAGACCTAAGTGCAGAGATTTTTTATTAGTTTTCTTAGAAATATTCATGTTTTCTTTTTTTCCAATTTTTAGATTGGGCATTCCAATTTGAGGGAATTTTACTAATTGAGTCATTTTATTAATAGTATTCATTAAAAAAATTTTTGAATCTAAAGAAAACTCAATCCCAAACTTGCTTAACAATAAAGTGTTTGTTAGATAAAAAACTGAAAAATGCATAGATAAGAAAGTGTTCAGGGGTCTTATACCCCAGATCCACGTTGTTATCAGGGCATCAATTCTATTGGCTCTGCCCTTCCCTAATCTTTTATAAATGTCATTCTGAGGATACCATCCCTCACGATGTGGTAGCCAGTAGTTTCCAGGGCTACAGGCTTCCTTATTCACACCTAGGAAGAGGGCAAGCATCTGTTCTCACATTTGTTGACTGAAAGTTCTGTGTTTCACTCTGATTGGATAATTGCAGGTCACATGCCTATTCTGAACCAATACTATGATAAGGGGGTAGGGCTGCTTTGATTGGCATGGACCAGTCAGTTTCTTTCATTTCTTATGTCTTTCTTTTTTGTTCTGGGAGACTCTCAAGTTTGCCCTCCACATTGCTGAATAGATTTTTATTAATTTTGCTTTTTACTGCCTCTAATGTAAATTTTAAATGCAATTTCATTAAAACTTATATTGTTTTTTGGTTTTTAGTACTCGTCCTTTTATTTCTGCCTTTATTTCAATCTATTCTACTGGCTCCCTGTACTCTTTTTTTTTTTTTTTTCTCAGAAGCTATCTCTTTGTATTTTGAGGGGATACTGTAAAGGAATTTTAGAAACATACTTTGGGCTGAACAACATTAATATCTTTAATACCACTAAACTGCACACTTAAAAATGGTTAAAATGGTAAATTTGATGTTATGTATATTTTACATAAAAATATAACATAAATATAATAAAAAACATTCTGTTTCTTATAGAAAATAATTCTCATTGTGTGAGAACGGAATAATAATTCCATTCCCTTTGTAATAAAATATTTTATTAGTCCACATGTTTTGTTTATTTGGCTTGTGTTTCTGTTAACTCATCTCTAGTCTTGGCAGGATTTATCCAGGGTCAGTTTTGCCAAAAGTCAGAGTATATGCAGTGTCTGCGGTATCTTTTTGAGCAAATATGGCTTTCCTTCTGATCTCAACCTAGAGTGGTTTTCATGTTTAGAATCCCCAGGATGAATTCTAATTTTTGGCAGGAATTTACTAGGCTCTTTGGTTATTCCAACTCTTGTTTTAGCATAGAGGAGCTACAAGACCCAGAAACTCAGACAGTCAAACCCCTACCTGACCCGCCCCTCCACACACACACACACACACACACACAGTGCCTAAGAAATACTGTCTGACCAGGCCTCATGTGCTTCTATGCTTCTGCCACCTCTAAAAGTTACTTTTCTCTCACTTGTATTGAAAAATTGCAAATCTCAGTTTCCAGCATGGTAATGGATAGAGGGGGTCTGGCTACAGAATATTTTATCCTAGATGTGTAGACATCTTCAGAAATGCTCCATAGATGAAAAGTTCGTTTTTGCTTTTACTTTAGAGGATTTAAGAAATAGTATTTAGTTTTTTTGTATGTGTACAGTTGTTATACATGAGAGATTATGCCCTTAGCATGTATTGCTCCCAGAAACTCTAACTGTACTTTTCATCTATGGAGGACGAGCGCCTGATCCTAAAAGCCATTGTGTTGTGGACGCTGAATTCAGTGGTGCACGTGAAAGAACCTGGAAATGTGTGAGAGGCACCTGAGGTTGTTATCGATGCTGTTATCATGGAAGAGAAACTGCCCAGTCTCTTTTCCTTATTGAGGAGAAAATGAGGGCAATTTTAGGAAACCTGCCAGGTTGTGCCAGATGAAGTTGGTCGGAATCCAGACATAGCGTGTAACTACAGCAGAGGTCAGAACCAGGCACAGTGCAGTCGAGATGAAAGTTAAGTGGTGCCTGACAGAGGTGGCAATGGCGATTTTGGCAAGGCAGACTAACGCAACGTCCAAAACCTCCCACTCCACATATATAGAAATACTAGATAAAATAATTTTGAATACATAGTTCCGGTCGCAAGAAAGAAATGTCAAGCATCAGAAACTGAGAAAGAACTAAAACCAGAGCATTAGGAATATGGCTGTCGCAGCTGTCCTTGATGTGGGTAAAGGTGAATGGTTTCTGTCTTGATGACTTTGAGCCTGATCTATAAACGAAGGTGACGCACAGAAAACGGAAGAGAGATACTAAAAGAAGTAGACTGGTTTCTTGGTGTTTGCCTTATTTGAACACTGCCTGTGAGTGGCTGAATTATGGCTTCTGTGATCGGCTGAGACTTGGCTACTTGTTACAAGAGTAGGTTACAATCTGTTTACATATCCAGTCATGTGACAGTTCATTATGTACGGAGAGATCTTTGGGCTGAACTTAAAATACGTAAGGAAGCAGCTTTAGGCTAAACTTAACAAGGGGTAAGTCAAGCATCTACACAATGGGCGGCCTGGTGCAGGGTCATGAAGCTCCAGTAGGATGAGGAGGGTGTCCATACAGTGCCGTGTAAAGAGGGTGCCTCCACAGAGGCTGCTGGACATGGGGTGTCAGAGCCTAGGCCTGGGGAGGAGGGAGTCCAGGTGGGAGGGTGGTGGCCTGGCATGGCATGTGGAGGTGAGTGGGGTGAGAAGAGTGATCACGTGGGAGACAGGAGGGCAGGAGAGATTGGAAATGGGTTACGTATAGGGCTGTTGTTCAAATAAGTCAATGTATTAACGATAATTGGGAGCCAGATATCTCACTGTCAGAGAGGGAGAATTACAAAGTATAAGGGAATAAACTATAAAGAACCCTGTAGTGATTGAATTGGAATTGGGGGTATCTGTGTGAACTTGGGGTTCTCAATATAGATAGGTATAGGAGTAAACATAAATGTATACATATACATGATTTATGTGCATGCATACACATACTTCTTAGCTCACTCCACTGATATAGCCAAATAGGGGACAATTTAAACATCATATTGAACACCATGATCACATCCAATAGTGCTATGGTCAGAATGTTGGTGTCTTTCTAAAATTCATGCATTGAAACTTGATTCCCAATGTGATAATATTGAGAGGTGGGGCCTTTTGGGAAGTGATTAAGTCATGAAGGCTCCACCCTCATGAATGGGATTAGTGCCCTTATAAAAGAGATTGAAGGGAGCACGTTTGCCCTTTTTGCCAAGTGAGGCTCAGCAGAGAGGCTGTCTATGAGGAATGGGCTCTCACCAGACACTGAATCTGCTGACACCTTGATCTTAGACTTCCCAGTCTCCAGAACTGTGGACAATGAATTTCTGCTGCTTATACATGACCTGGTCTAAAGTATTTTGTTATAGCAGCTGAATGGACTAAGACAAATAGTAAGATTTTATAACTCACTGAATGTATACTAATATGGATCACCAAGTAAATAAACTGACATGTTGATGAGCAATGCGAAATGTATGTAATTTCAAAATCCCCACAAAGTACTTATTAATTATAAAACAAAAGAAGAGAAACTCTACGGTGGAGTGGGCTGGTAGACATAGTCTTAATCAGTGAACATCATCGGTATTGGGACAAATCAAAATTCTGGGTCATCTGAACAAATGCAATAAAAATGACACAGCCTCACTTCTGTGACATCCTGCCAAAGATCCATACTCATGAGGAGACTTCAGACAAGCCCAACTCAAGGGGCATATTACATCGTAACTAGTCTTTAATCATCAAAGTTGTCAAGGTCGTGAAAGTCAAGGCAAGACAGAGAAACTGTTTCTGATGAAAAGAGAATAAAAAGACATGACAACAAAGTGAAGCACACGATTCTGAATTGGATCCTTTTGCTATGAAGGACATTATTAGAACAAATTGCAAAATTTATACAGGCCTGGGGAGTAGGACATCAAGGTTAATTTCTTAATTTTGGTGGTTACATGAGGTTTTGTAGAATTATATATTTTTTTTTGGCAGGAAACACGCTAAAGTATTGAAGGGTGGGTGATTGGTGGGGATCATGCTGGCAATTTCTCTCAAAGGATTCTGGAACAAAGTTCTTTGCATTATACTAGCAACTTTTCTGTAAATTTAATATTGTTTCAAAATAAAAAATAATGTCCAAAATTTTTTTTTCTGGCAACATTGTATACTGGATGTCTCAAGAAAACCTTCCTAGTACAAGATACTTAAAATGCAGAATAGAAAACAAAAGGAAACAACTTCTTAAAAGCATGGCTGAGCAGGCAGTAAAAAAGAGAAACAATCAGAGACCAGAATGTCAAGAAGGCGTGATTTCCCAGAAGCCAGCCGGCTCTGGAGCTCTGGTTTGCCCTGAGATTACCTTGGGCCCTAGAACCTCAGCTTTTTATGACAGTGCATAGGAAAGGAAACAGAGAGAGCTTCATGCTCCAGAGAGGTAAGAGGTCTGATTAGAGACTTGAACCCTCTAAGGGTGGAAGGAAACTTCCCCACAGAAGGGGACCGGCCTGTCTCAGTCTTGGCTAAGTGAGGAATGGAACAGTCATTTAAAAAATCTCCTGAAAATTCTTAATCAGCAGCCCACACTCCATGGGTTTGCGGCTGGCATTCACAGTATCTGTGTGATCTGAAAAATTCCAAGCCGAACCTTGTGTTTAGAGTGACCCTGGCAACGTGTTATGTCTTTGGCCAGGTTTTCTAAAGTACAGATCCTGAGGCAAGGATTTAAAAAGTTGGGGCTTTATTTGGGAAGTGCCAATCCAAGGCAGCTGGAATGAGGTCGAGGGAGCTGAGACAGAGGAGGAGTAAAGCCGTGTGGTGGGCTCTTACTGTCCTGGCCGTTGCTTCACCAAGCAGGTGCTGATCATGTGAGATGCCTCTGATTAGGTTGTGCAGAGTGACTGACTCAGAGCAGTTAATGGGAGGGAGGGAGGCAAGGACAGGTAACTGCCTTCCTTAACACACAATTTAAAGTAAAAACGTCTAGGTTTCTAAAAGCATCCTCCGAGGGGGTGGGTTTATATTCTAATTTGGATGCTGCTTTTTTTCATCACCATAGGAGGTCTTTAAGAAAAAGACAAACGGGCTCTCACATTACCGTCTTGGGCAAATGAATCATGTTCTAATTGCAGAGTTTCAACAGAATGGCTACAAGTGTGTCAGAGAAGCTAAGAAAATTATTTGCTATAGAGAAACAAAAAGTTCTGATCTTTTATGTTTATTTTTATATAAATAAGAGGCCTCTTTCAGGTTTGTAACTGACTTGGTGCCTGAAATATTTTAGGCACTCACACACTTTTCTATGTGTCAAGTTATGCCAGAATATAAAGTTCCCAAAGATGATATATTTAAGATGAAAGACTATTCCAGGGAAGAATGCCATACCCTGTGTGTTGAACCGTAACTTAACAAATGGCCACTTACGCTCATGCCCAGAATGTATCAGGCTTAATATTAACATGAAATTTCTTTCTGACTTATGGACCAAGATCAGATTTTTTCCAATAACCTTCAGGTAAAATTGGTAAGAAATGTCGTTGAGAAGGTAGTTTAGAACTTTCATTTAGGAATAAAAACACATTGTTCTTCACTGAGCTATGAAATAGCTTGATGTTAGTTGAGGTCTCAGGTGATGATTTTGACTCTGTTCTGTGCAATTTGGCAATTTATGGGTCTCAGTTTTCCAACGTGTGAGATAAGATTGTTAAGAACAAAATGGTAAGGGATGGTGTGAGTCATGCTGCTCTTTGTGTACATGTTCTTCTTAATGTCTCTAGATGTTAAATTATTATACAAAAAAAGTATTGTTATATTGGCTTACAAGCCAATAATGGTAAATGGGTAATGGTAAGTCTATTTCTCTAAATGGTCGGATATCTCACTGTGGATCTGACAATTAGCCATGGATGAAATTTATTCCTAAGTGCTAAGGCCCTTATAGGTGGAGGGTTGGGATGTGGCTATTTGACCATATAGAGAGTACAGGGCACCATGCTAGAGTTTTTTTTTTTTTTAAATATAGTTTAGCTCTTACTAACCCCTTGAATTTTGTAACAGGATATTGAGAATGAGTTTGTCCCTTTAGTGCAGGAATTGTCACAAAGGCATAAATCTGAGCATAAAAACAGCTAAGTACCCCACATCCTAAAGAAAGTTACCAAAGAGTCACCACCACTGAAGCCCTTCAGGTTTGTTTACTAAGAGGTGGTTAAACCTGCCTCATTACCCCATCATCTCCTAAACCCACCCCTGTCTGCAAGAGGAATTGGGATGGAGAATGTCATTAGAGTCCAGACAAGAGATTTTTCCTTTTCTTCCCCATGGGGGGTGCTTTCCTCCCCAAGAAGCCAAGTGAAGAGTCTCCAAGGAAAATCAGTCATAGGGCTGGGTGCATCTGTGAGAAGGAGAGGCTTGTATCTTCTCACTGACAGATGCGTACTAAGTTCTAGAGCCTGCTGGCACACTCTCTACTGATCTTGGAGGGGTACGGTGCAGGAAAGTTTTAGGAGGGCCTGACATATGCTTCCTTAAGTGTGTGGGGCATAGAGACCTGGTGTGCTATTAATCTGGAGGTTTCTGAGCAGAGAGGCTTGTAGGAATAGCTGTCACCAGCAGAGTAAGAAAGGGCCATAGTATAAAGTGCTAGGAGACTGGATGTGGCCACAGCTACCCTAGTCCCCTGTGACCCTTTGAAGGTGCAGAAGAAACTACACAGGGATGAGGAGAGGGGCAGATAAGAAGGACTCACTGGGACAAACAAAGGGCCACACGACACAGAGAAAGGGCTGATGGCATGTGCCACAGATGGGGACAGGTAAGGTATAGGGATGCCACTTTTTCTGAGCATCCTCAGGACTGCAGGGAGGGCAAGGTAAAACTTAGCATTGCCCTTAAGAAAACCATGCACAATGACCAGGCAGCGACCAGTACTTCAGCAGAAGTGACCGACATCAAAGGGAAAGAGACTAAAGCAGAGGGAGGCCAGGTCCCCTACCCCTATTGACATGACCTTTGCCTTCACTGACTTTTCCTCCCCGCCTCCTAAGGGTCTAGTGGAACCAGACCTTGAGAAGAAAGAGGCGAGAAGTTATTTTAGGGCCACATCATGTTCATTCTTCACTCCAAGAACCCAGGATTATGGGTCTAGCTATCTTAAAGAGGAGATGAACAATTTTCATTTCAATCAGCTATGATATTAGTACTTTTAATAGTCATATTGATAATCAAAAGTGAATGGTAAGCTTTATGGAATGTGCCAAGAGGCCATTGCTAGGGAGTAGAACAAGGGTGTGTGACAGACCATGATTAAAGAAGGATTTGAAGAAATAACAATTTCACGTTAACAACCGCATTGAATTGAAACCCTTTCATTTACCTGTCTACATTTGAAATGTTAAAATATTCTTAGTAATATTGGACCCGAGTTTGGAGTTTGCAGGGACAAGGACAAAAGGAGATCAGAGGCCTCCTCTATCTGCTTTTCAATGAAAGTAGCTGCAGTGAGATTTGGAGGCTCAAAAGGAGATTGTAGCCTTTTCTTGGAGTCTTATGCTCTAGGGGTGCTCAGGGCGGAGGCGGGGAGGTGAGAGGTAAGGGAGGAGCCAGTTTGGGGAAAAGGCCACTTTATCAGAGGAGAGGAGTTTGAGCAGAAGGAGCACAATGATGAGCAGGGAAGCATGTCCTATCCAGGGGTGGCAGCTTTCGCTCCTGCCTTTTGCAGACTTAACTTGCTTTTGGTGAGGCTTGAGGGCAAAGAGGTTTGGGAGAAGAAGGTGGGGGTGGGGGAAAAGGTTTCTTTTCCCCACCATTAGCTAGTTAGAATCATATAATTATTTAGAGTCAGAGCTGGAAAGTATTAAAAGGTGGTCCCATACCCTCATTTTATATATAATCCCTGTTATGCTGGTACCCAATACAGGGTCACCACCCTACACGTTTTCCTCCCTATGCAGGTGTTTCAGAGAGGCCCCATACACTAAGAAACCAAGTGTCTGATAAAAGTGCTGGTTCCCGGCCAAATGGTTCTTGCTATTTCACCCGCATTCTCTTGTTCCTATCCTATTGCTTTGAGTTGCCTTGAAGATCCACTTGACACCACACCTCGTTGTCTCCCCTGTACTCGGCCTCCACTTCTGGGATGCCATCATGTCTGGTGTCTCTTAGCAGGCCTGGCCACCCCTGTCCATGCCCAGGGCCCTTCAAAGAACCAACAGTTTTTTTTTTTTTTAAACTGGATGAAGATTGTTGTGGCTGGCTACCTTTTATTCTCTTGGAATATACTTTCTCCCCGGAAAGAAAGAATTTTTTCTTTCTTCAATTTTTGGCAGGTCCCCCATCAGTTTAGAAGACATGTCCAAGTCCGTAGGCTCAAAGGGGAGCTCACCTGTTCAAATCATGAATAAATGGGAAGAGAGGAGATGTGAGGTTTCTTACCTTGGAGCCATGTGATGTTGTTGGTAGTAGCACCTGGATTCAAACTAAAATGTCTAGTAAGCTCAATTACTACCTATGCTTGCAGGGGCTAGGAAGAAAGAAAAGGAGTGAAA
The DNA here is from genome assembly GCA_004363605.1 of Indri indri. Lineage (NCBI taxonomy): Eukaryota > Metazoa > Chordata > Mammalia > Primates > Indriidae > Indri > Indri indri. The sequence goes on along the minus strand of RJWJ010042140.1, from coordinate 3,617 downwards.
AGGAAAAAGAAGTGGCCCCAGTCTGCTGTTTGGAGACACCAGGAGATGGTGAGTAGCCTGAGGGCTGAGTGAGGCACACTGGGGACCCTTTCTAAAGAATTCTCCAAGATGGAATTTTGCCCATGTAAGGCCATGTACTATCTTACATGACATTAGACAACAGCCAAGATTTAACATGACTGTGTGCTTTTGCATTAATATAAAAACCTCAAATTATTATTTTACGACTATTATTTTTTCCCTGAATGTGAACATTTCCCTTGAAGAAATAACAAAAATTACTTTTAACATTGAGTAAATATGGAGATTAATGATCTCAGATCCTTTTCATATTAAATTCAGCCATGGCTTTGTATTTTATTAAAGCAATCTTATTTACGGCCAAAGCCTGGATGCCTAGAGGTATCTGGAGCTGCAATCTTGTTTTAGTTTTGAGTGAAACATTGAATATTGTTTATACCTCCGAACACTTAATTTTGATTGGATAGATTTACTGTTTCAGAGAATAGTTCCCCGGAACTATTGTGGGATAATTGTGATTACTGTGTTTGCTATAGAATAAATCAAGAAACTGTTCTTGCATATGTCAGTGATGAAATTCTTCTTTTCCAATGTGCTCTTGGTTGCTTAATTAGAAAAGATTCTTTCTTAAGGCTAAAGGACATACTCTGTGAGGTGTAGATGCCAGGTACTTAACACTTTGGAAAATTCTAAGTCAAGTTTAGAATAAACATTATTCTCTTATTTGATTAACATCCCTCTACAACTGTTCTGGATTATATTTTCCTTTCAACCCAAAGGTGAGACATAGTCAGTGTCTCTAATCTTAGCTCCTTCAACTGTGGTGGGGAGAGAAGGAACAAATATTTAAGGAATTCTTAATTCTTGCTACAACGGGAGATGGATGGGAGTCAACGGTCTCAAGTCTTTATTCCTCAGTGGGTGTGGGCTGGGAAGGTGGTTACTGAGCCCCCCATCAAGCCATGATTGAAATACATGGGGAGGGCTTATTTTATATTCAGGTTTAACAGCGGATTTTTGAGTAGGTAGCACCCAACCCAGTGAATGATATATGAGAAGTGAGTAATGAACACTGCTGGCTTGACCACCAAACATCCATTCTTGTTTTGGTGCCAGTGTCTAATTTTCCGTTTTGAGAATTATCCTTCACCTTCTCAGATGAAGAGCTGTCACTGGAGCTGATTCTATGACCAACTTCAGGAGTGTAATGTGTAACCCACTGGCCAAGTACCGTAAATCTATTACCTAGGCGTAGTGACCCCTTTAGGGAGGGACATGTGACATAAGTCAGTCTAATCCAAGTACAATCCCATGTGGGAGCTACTAAGGAGACATACCCTTTTCCCCTCTGAACTTGAGCATAGAGAAGGGCTGAAGCTCTGGACAGCCATTTTGCCCTAGGAGCCTCAGAATCAAGCTGAGATATGGTAGAGAGCAAAGCTAAGACACATAGAGACATAGTATAAGTGTCTGGTCCCCAGATGTTTCAGCTGTATTAACTTACATACTCATTTTTACTTGAGTCATTTACTTGCAATCAAAAGAGTCCTGACTGAACAAGGTACATAATGAATATTAGTCATTCCTTTTCCTGCCCTCAGTCTTTAGGGAACCAGTCCCTGCAGAGGAAGCGTGAGAGCAACTGAGCATTCTCCTAGAATCCCTACAGGGCACAGATAATGCAAGGAAGTGCCTTCCAGACTCTGCAATTCCACATACATAAGCAACTTCCAAAATATAGCTTTACTAAACAATAAAATTCACAGAACACCAACTACCATGTACTCTCACTATTTTCTCATAAAAGAAAGGGCATTTTTAATATTCTAAAATAGAAAATATGGAATATAATAAAAGATAGTATTTTATTTTATTTTATTTTATTTTATTTTATTTTATTTTATTTTATTTTATTTTTGAGACAGAGTCTTGCTCTGTTGCCCGGACTAGAGTGCTGTGGCGTCAGCCTAGCTCATAGCAACCTCAGACTCCTGGGCTCAAGCAATCCTCCTGCCTCAGCCTCCTGAGTAGCTGAGACTACAGGCATGCGCCAGCATGCTCGGCTGATTTATGTATGTATGTGTGTATATATATATATGTGTGTGTGTGTATATATATATATATATATATATATATGTATTTTTTTTTTTAGTTGTTCAGATCCTTTCTTTCTATTTTTTTTAGTAGAGACGGGGTCCCGCACTTGCTCAGGCTGGTCTCAAACTCCTGACTTTGAGTGATCCACCCGCCTCGGCCTCCCAGAGTGCTAGGATTACAGGCATGAGCCACCGCGCCCAGCCTAAAAGATAGTATTTTAAATAGAACAAATCTAACTTTAAGAAAAATGTATTGCACTTTCCTTGTTTTTTTCATTTTACCATAAAGCAGCAAAAATGTCAGTGGTTTATAAGGTCTGGGTTTGAAATAAGACTTCCTGGAATCAAATCCTGTCTCCGCCACTCACTGGCTGTTCTGTAATTACCCTGAATTTCAGTTTCCTCATCTGCAAAATAGAAGTAATAATAATCTCTGTTTCATAAAGTTTTTATAAGGATTAAAGGAATTAATGCATGTAAGATGTTAGAATAGTTCCTGACACATAGTGAGTACTTGGTAAGTATTAATATTAACTATTATTGTTGTGGTTATTTTGACTACTAATCAATATTCAGTTTAAGTGTATGGAATAGAAATCAGACTCTAATTTCAGTGTTGACAGTAACTCATTCTGTAACTTTAGGCAGGTCAGTTTAGTTCCCTGGGCTTCAGAATGTTCATTGGTAGAATGCAGGAATTTGGTTAGATGATCTCCAGGGCTCTTTTAACTCTTACAGTGTGCAAATGCAGGAAACCATGTACATTTGCTGCTTCTGCTCTTCCGTATGGGGGGAATGAGGCATTGTTATTGGTCACCAAATGTTCACACCAGACTGGATGGCTTCACGGTGAGGAGGTGAGCAATCCAGCCTGCCCCATACTGTTCCTGTCTGGTGGTTGCCCCTCTTTCTGGTTGACATGGAGACATGGGGAAAAAAAGGCCTATTGAAGGAGCGAGAGGAAGGATTGAGGGTAGGAAGTTTCCAAAGATGAAGCTGAGAAGATCCCAATGATGCCAGTCACCGTGAGCAACAGTTTTGAGAGTGACAGGATGCTATTGCTTCCAACCACTCCACTACCGTCTATGGCAAAGCCTACTGATTGTTGAGAAAGCCTTTGTCTTGGGTGTGTGGCCCATGTGTGAGGGCATCCCCTCCTTGAATGAAAAGCAGAGTGCACTTCTGTGTGCAAGTCAAGACGATGTGGTCAAACATGGGTGTTTGAACGTTAACTTTGTCAAGGAAAAAATAGTTCAAACAACTCAACCAGAGGTTAAGGGCTCTCTTCAGTTGATGTACATCAGGAGCCCCTCACGGTTGGATAGCTTCCTCAGCAGAAGCAGGATTGGACTTTTTATAGGTAAGAGGACATGAGTTTGTGATTGTGGTCTTGTCTCAGGCTGCACAGGTGCTTCTCAACTCAGGATGGGGTTATGTACCAATAAACCCACCAAACATCACAGCTTGGCCCAGCCCACCTTAAAAATGCTCAGAACACTT
>RJWJ010042139.1:0-13152 GCA_004363605.1 Indri indri | reverse complement strand
CTCACTAATGCTTGGAAGTGATTCTTCATGTATCTAGAAAAATAGCACACTGTCTTCTCTTCAAGCAAAGCATTATGTGGTGCTTCACTGGTGATAATTTTCTTCCTCATCTTTATTCTCAATGTCATATTCATGCACTCCTATACCTCTTAACACTGGTATTGATTTTCTCAGTACTTCCTCTTGCCTCTTTAGAGTGTATTTATATTTTTAGCATGCTTCTTGAATTATTTTCTTTTTTCTTCTTCTCTGGGGATGTTTTTCATTCTCCTTAGTAAGCTGGAACACAGGGGTACATTCTTGACATCCTTTAATCTTCCTTTAAGAGAAAGATTAGTATGCATTCAGAGCACACATAATTGATGACTATCTTAGCAGAGAAGACAAACATAGCACATATTCTACAGGTCACTAGAACAGGACTCTTAGTTCCCACACTTCCTGGATTCACTGGCTGAAACGTAATCAGTAGAAGCTGACTTTCAAGGCTCTCACATAAAGAGATCTCAGAATTCCCATGTCAAGACATAAACACATCTACTTAGCACAATACACATGCAGGGGAATTTTCAAATAGACACTGGCATGTTCTGTTATATAGAATGACCCTACCTGAGAAAAGTATTGTAAAATAATATCAGGACTTGATTAGATAGATAGATTTATAACCTCAAAAGTTTACCTGCATAACTATGGCATTTTTATCATTGCAGTATTCTTCTCTTGGCAAAAGGAGATATTTATTAAATATTTATACTGCCCTTTGCAATAATGTCCAGATTCCTTGTGCTTCAAACACTTCTCTTCTAGGGCCATAGATTACTTAACTTCTTTTGGTCACAACTACATCCTAACTCCTTTAGTTCTCAGAAAACCCCTCAGTTCCCACCTCCTCATTTTTCCAAACTCAGCTATTGCACTCAGATCTACCCAAATTATCTTCTTGACAAACAAGCTCCAGAGGCTCCCCTATTCCCTGATGCTTTTATGCACTGGGGAGCATGTTCAGAGCAATTGTACATTTGGCAGTCAGTCAGGATTGGACTCAAAGTATCTGAGCTTCCCCTACTCTTCATTCTTGATTATCTTTAATGTGTGAAGCTCATTATGTTAGCCTTCTCCCAATGCTTTTTCTTTGCTTATTTTGTGTCCTTTTCTTGAATATGGAAACTTAAACATTATAAATTCTTAGAGAATAGGGATAACACCCTAAATCCTCTTTAATAATTTCTGACATGACCTACACAAAATAAAGTGTTGATGATAATGGTGCCTTCTGTGTGTAAGAGTTAGATGGTTGACCCATGCTCAAACAGACAACTATCCCTTGTGTTGACATATAGCTACTATTTGATGACCATTTCTTTACAAATTATATTGCATTCTTTCAACTGTACAGTTTTAAATCATTCTACACAGTTGTGCACAGGTGTCATTTAAACTAAATCTGATGTCTACAAATTTTTTATTACTTATTTAGTGTACACAGTATCCCCAACACTAGATTTGGAAAATGAGATATATATTGAAGATTAAGCAAGGACCTTACATTAGAAGACTTTATCTTGAGCTCTAAGCACACTGGGAATCTCTTTCTCATGTCTTTCAAGTACCCCAAATTGAATATGGCTATAAAATACACATGCCTTGTCAGCATGATTTCCTTTGGGCATATATTACCCTCTCACTTTCTTCCAGGCCTTCTAGGGAGCTCTTACTTCTTCTTGAAAGTACTGTTCAGAATGCATTTCTCTCCTGGTTCTTAGATAAATGGATTATAACTATTTATATACTAAATTCTCTGTCCCCTTTTGTCTGCATTGTTTCTGAATGCAGAAAACTGCTGATTTGGCCCATCCATTCATTCATTCAGATAGTATTTCTTTAGTATTTAACCAGGAGCCAGACACTATGTCCTATGGAAGGGATTCAACAGTGAGCAAGAAAGTCACAGGCCCTCCCTAAAGGATGTTACAGTGTAGTGGGGAGGGCAAATATGAATTAACAAACAAGAAATAATAGCAAAGTGCATCATATCTTCAAAACCTGGCAAACACAGGCTCTTAAAAAGTGTTGCTGAAATATGTCATTTTTTCTAACGTCAATAAGCTCTCAAATACATGAGGCAGAAAATACAATATAAAGTCAATAGTCGCATAAAGAAACATTTTATTACCAGGCCTGATTTGTATAAAGTTGTAAGAAAGTGATGATGGATTCTTGGCACATATCCCACTTGGTATCAGGCAGAGCAAGGTAGATAATCAATGGTCAAATGCTTCATTCGTATTTTTTTGTTGCCCAACCAATGATATTTTCCACACCAGAATTTAGAAATGGAAATATGCTGAACTGGCTTTAACTTAAAGAAGACAAAACTACAGCCAGAGGAAAAGAAAGGTTCCCAGCCAAAAACAAAAACACTTTAATTAGTCGTTTCATTTCAAGATGTTGAACCAGCTCCAACCCATGGAAACCAAGGCCTTCAGAGTCAGAACAGCTTAAAGAAGAGAGAAAAGATGTTTCATTTATTTAGGAGTTTGATCTCAATCCAATTTGAAAAGAAAACCTAAAACCTTTTAGAATAATAAATCTGGTGATAATGGAAGGTTGTTTTCCTTCATATAAGAAGATTTAGGCTCTGCATCAAATCTGTCTTAAAATTTTTAAATTTTATAACCAGGGCAGGTGTTTAAACAGTTACTTTCAATGGTTTAGTTAATACTCAGCATTGCTTTCTGTGAAATATTCTATGTGAAGTAAGCTGTTTGCAAACTCATTACTAAATGCTTGATTTCAGAAATCTCCTTGCAGACAAATGACTTTCTCCTGGCAGGTAGTTCTGAAGTAGAAAATATATCTGAGAAAGTTTAGAGTAAGTTATCATATTTTAAAAATAGCACGAAATATGACTTAAAGGGAAATTTTAGTTCTTAGATTATAAGTGCATTGACATTAATACGAACCCAACAGAGTCTTACCTTTAAAATGAAAAGAAGATGGTAAACTATTGATCTTTTTATACTTGAACTTGGAGAAGAAAAAAAGAAAAAAGAAATAATAGAATAAGCCTATTTACAGAAGATGTTTCAGATTACTCAAAAACCTAAAAATAATCTATCAAGAAATTCAGACCCTTATAATTATTTCATCTACGTAAAGCAAGTGTTATATTTTAATCCAAGTGTGTTCTATTGTCTACACTATTCGTTGTTTAATTTATATTAAAGGAAATTATGTCAAATATTTCATTCATATCATCTCTCCATGCATAGCCAACAATATTTTCCATGCCAAAATGTGTACTCTGGGGAGTAAAAGAGCCTTTTCATATGAGATTTTCATCTTTCTCCACACACTTCTGACCATGCTCCAAATTCTTGCAGTTTTCCAAATATGCTGAGCGTTTTGATGCCTGTCTACTTTGGCACATGTTGTCCCATCTGTCTGGCCAATCCTGACTCTTCTCTCAAGCCTTCAATTGCCCTTCCTCTGGAAAATTTTCCTAACATTTTTTTCCTTCCTCTGTGTTCTCATAGCAGCTTATGGAAACTTGTGTGATAACTCACTGTGATTAATCAGTTTACATGTCCACCTCCTCCAGTAGAGTCTAAAGAGCAAAGGCTGTGTTCCATACATCGTTGTATCTCCAGAACCTTGTGGAGTCTTATAACTAAGTAATTGTTTAATAAATTGACAAGATAAATAAAGGCGGAGTTGGAAACCTCAGATCTTGAGCAATGTTTTTACCTCGTAAGCAAATCCATCTAAGTTGTCAACCACAGATTGTTTCTATATTGAAGAAACCTCTCTAGATGTTTTGCAACACAAAAGAAAAAGGCATATTTGAGCACTATCAAGTTCATTCTCACACCTCCATTCAGCATGCAGAACAGTTGGTACAACAAATAGTCAAGAGAAGGCCAACTTAGACTTTTTTGAGGTAGAAATTACTTCAAGCAAGCATAGATCTATGAATTTTCAGATTTTAAAGAATAAACTATTTTCATCCTTTCACCAAACAATTAGGAAAATACTTTTCAGAACATTAAATGCCTTTTTAAAATTTTTACCACCATGAAGAAAAAATCTCCAAAAAACCAGAAGACCATAATTTATATCATACAAACACATTAGAGAGTAAAATAAAATGGTGTCATGATGTGAAGTAAGATATAAATACACATATTATCATTTTCTATCACATAAAAATTCATAATGGCCACTACAATTTTCTAAAGCTGCATTTTCTTATCTGTATCTGTATGGTTCTATAAAATATGAAAACGTCTCTATTAGCACTGTGGGTTTTTTTCAAAGCATGTTCTCAAATCATAAAAACCACTTTATTCAAAAAAAGCAATTCCAGGGGAGGAATTATGTGGAAATGTGGAAACTGAGCTTTGAAGCCCTGCACTTTGCTTTTCCTCTCGAGTCCCACAAGTGTGATCCCAATAGGGGCAGGAAAGCATCTCATCTGGTCATCCCCTCCTGTGAGAGCACTCCCATAGCTAAGCATCCGGTGCGTCACGGTTAGTCTCCTACCCAGATGCCGTTCAGCATCGATCAGTCTGCTTTAACCACCAGCCCTGTGGCCTCCTTCATAGGTGACAACACACCTACTCCTGTTCTCCCCTCCACATCACCAGTCCACCGTGCCCCCAGCATCTCACACACGGACTCTGCTAGCGCCTACTTCCTAGACTCCTCAGGTCCTCAATCTTTTCTCTCCTCTGCAGCAAGAGTGGCCATCTAACAACAAAAATCTGACCACATCCTTGCTTAAAACTTTTAGTGACATACCCAGGCTCTTTACATTAAAAAAATGGAGATACAGTTGATTCTTGCTATTCACAGTATCATGTTCTATAAAGTCACTAAGAACACTGAATGCATGAACACTGAACCGTTGCTCCTAAGGGAAATACAAGGTTATGTGCCCACAAGCCTCTGGTCACACATTTTCATCAACCAATCAATACAGAACCTTGATTTATGCATGTTTAAGACACTTTATTTAGTATATGTTGCTGATTCATTAATATTGAACTCACAGCCCACTGTGCTACAACTCGTGGCTGATGAAGCTCGTCTAACACACGTATTTTCTCCATGAGGCACAGCCCAGGCTTCTCGGGCTTAGGAAGCCCAGACTGCACTTGAGCACCTCATTTGGGGCCATTTTCAACAGCAAAATCGCCAGCAGAGAGCACGCAAGTGCAAAAAACACGGCACTAAATAGACTGTGAAAAGGATGCTTGTCTACAGCATGAGAACTAAAATAAAAAGGCAGTGTTACTTTCTTTGACTCCAGCTGGAAATATGCACTTCCTTTACCACTCTGCACATGTCCACAACTGACTGCAGAAGTTCTGTGGATATTGATTGGGTGGTTACAAATGAATTTTAGTGAGTAGGGGAATTTGCAAATGCAGAATCCACAAATAATAAGAATCAACTGTATTTATGAAAAGCCCATGTGGAGCATGGATATGCATTGCATACCTGTGTACTGGAAGACTGGGAGTGTACAATATATCTTTGCTTATCCTATGCAGCCCACAACACTCCATAGAAGTGTAACAAATATTAAACATTACCATATCCAATTGGAGAGGATTAAGCCTTCAAAGACTATTTTATTCAACTGAGTTAGCTACTTAAAACAAGACTCTAGTGCATCCAGTTAGGAGAAAACATTATAACATTGTCTTCATAAGAAGAATATGTAAGATATGAAAGTATGCCAGCAGATTCATTAATTATATACATCTTTGTTGTAAGCACTTCAATGCTTTCTCATTATAGGATATTTATTTATTTAGAAAACAAATAAACGTGTGATTCCTGGACAGTTATGAAACAACAAACCCAACTCTGAATTCATTTTGTAAATAAATAATCTTGCCAATGTATCATATGCAAATAAACCTTAAGCCCAAAAGACATTTTAATACCCTGGTTACTCTTTAAGTAAACCCATGTGAGAATTTTAGTACCTAAAGTGAAAATGGCGAGTTCTGGGCTTCTTGCCAATTTCATTTGGGGTGTGAAATTTCTGACTTACATGTTGAAATTCTTGGAATCTTATCAGCAAATTTTTTTTTTTATATAATTGGGAATGGTTCTCCCACCCACAAAACGACCTACTTCCTTTTACCTAGTAGTTATGGCGGAGAAAGAGGGACAGGCATGAGAAGGATCTTCGGGGAGTCCGGACCTCAGCCCACATGCAGCCCTCCAGCCCTTTCCTCAGGGCCAGCTGCCCCTGGCGCACAAGCACTCCACAGCCCGGGGAAGTCACAGCACAGCATAAGGCAGGAAGCCAAAGGCACCAAATCAATCCCCATCCCAGGTTATCTGAGGTAGAGGGAGAAGTGACAGTCAGAGGAAGCGCCAGCCTCCACTTCCTCAGTCCCTTCTCCAGCCTCTCTCAAGGATCCTTCCTCTGGGAGTATCATATTGTTCTTTCCTCCAGAAGCTTCACGACCTCCTCAAGCTTGCCGCATAAGCAACCTCCTAATGTCGCTTTGTGATTTCTCACTTTGGGGTATTTTTACGCGTGAGTGTGAGGAACAAGGAAGCAACATGTGGTGGATGGAGAGTACTCGCCCATCATTCCTGTGTCAAATGAGAGCCTCAGAGGAGAGGAAGAGAACTCCCCAGGGGCATACGGCTGCTCCCTCACCTTGGAAAGCAGGGTCTGCGTCCTCTGACATTCCAGCGTGCAGGAATCGGCACCTGGTTCTCATCTGAGGAAACTGAGGAGGACTATAGGTGAGGCCTGACTCTTGCACAGGAAATCTCTCACGCACACCGCTGTCGTCAGGACCGAGGCGCTGGGGGCCACACTGCTGTGCCGCGCAGGGTGTGGGCCATGCAGGACAGAGGGCGAGTTCACGTGAATATGCAGGCCCTGTTCTGGACAGTAGAGCTGCTTGAAAGGGCAAAGAGATGTCCACAGAAAGAGGCTAGTTGGGGGAGGGGGTGGAGCTGGTGTCCTAACAATGCCCCCAGGCTGAGGAAGGAGCCACAAGTGGCCACCCAGAATAGAGACTTATCCTTTTTTAAAGTCATTTCAGGTTAGAGCGTCCAACCTAGAACCTACAAGGAGCCCAAATATACTCCACAGAAAGAACCAGACATCTGCCAAGCCCAGGGTGTGACGCCACCCGGTAAAGTAAGAATTACTCATCCCCTTAGCTTTCCTTCTCTTCCTCCCAGGGCAGGAACAGAAGCAGAAGCGTAGGAGATGATGGGTGCTTGCCGCTCCCCTCTTCTCCTGCCTTCAGGCTGACCCAGGTCCATGCCAGGAAAAGGTCAATGCTTTGACATTAAGCCAAGTCAGACATCTCAAATAATACCCTGGACTGGACATTAAGTATTTGAAGTTGAGTCCATGTCTACAACCCCAAATCACCACAAAGATGGACATTTTCTAAGAATAAACAGAAAATCTCTGGGATCTGCCAGAATTTTCATCCAGGATGCAAGGAAGAAAACCTCCACTGAATCAAGTTTAAAGGGATAGTGAGAGGCAAAATAAAGTTACGCTTGTTTTAGACCTGATTCTAGTTTGTTCAATTTACCTGTTATAATACATTCATACATACTTAGTCAGAAACAACAGGGAGGATAAGGTAAAGTGGGCAACTGACTCTCTGATTATCAGACAGAGGTTTAAGAAACAAATTTTTAAATAGAATATTCAGAAACTTTCAAATCTGTGTCTTCAACCAGACTTCTCTGAGCTGGAGCCATGTCGATTTCAACCAAAGAGTCCCACAGACTTTTGGGTTAGAAGAGCAGGTTCAAAGAGGAATATCCCCTACCTCAAACCTCTCTTCCTCCAAGGCTCCATACTTGGGATCTCGCACTAGCTTTTCTATTCATACTTTCATTACTAAATAAGTGGGAAAATGCATAAAGAGCACTTGGTACTTTGCTGAGCACAAAATGTACATTTATTATTATTATTATAAGCCTATTAAGGGAGGGAAGGAAGGAAGGAAGGAAAAGACCAGATACATACTCTATCACACATACAGGTGTGTGCCAGCCCATATCCATGTTCACGGCTGAGGGTCCACAGATTGGTCATACATGAGGGCATGGCATTTAGTCACAGCCACTCACCGTAAGAACAGGCACTTCAACACTGCAGGTGGAGTATGGTCTTCACCTGGCAATGTAGACACGTGTGGCAAGCAGGTGGGGGCAGTGATGTGTTGAGGAAAGAATGTTGGCAGGACACAGCATTAGAAGATGTCTTTGCAGCCTCGATGCATCATGTAAAACCTTGGGAATTTGAGTAAGCTATTTAATCTCTTTAAACTTCAGTTTTCTTATCTATGATGTGGCAATAACACTAACAACTCTATCTACCTCACTGGAAGGTGTAGAAGTCGCTGTAGTGGATGCCGTGTCCAGGCCCCCCTTGAGGACAAAGTTCTCATATCCCCAGGTCCCAAGAGTGTTGGCTGCTAATGGTTCTCCTCTGAGTCCTGCTCTGGGAAGTGCTCTCAGCCTTTCCTGATATCTTCCTATCCAGGGTCTTCCCGCTCCAGCGATTCATGAACCCAGGTTCAAAACATCTCCAGAACCCAACTCCTCTTCCCCACCTTCATGTTTCCACCATAGGGTATGCCTCCATCATCTCTCACCTAAATTCTTCCAATTCATCTCCCTCATTCTGCCCTTGACCCCTTGCAGCCTGAAGGATCCCTTTAAAAACAAACTAGGTCATCTAGGCCATGCCCTTCATGTCTTCCTACTCCCTTAGCGTAAAAGCCAAAATCCTCCCGGTTGCCTACAAAGCCCTGCCATGTTCCTCCCCGGTTCACCCTGTCTAGGAACCTTGCAATCTCATGTCAAGATCAAACACTCTCTCCTTGTTCGTGTAGCTCCAGCCATACTGGCCTCCTCGCCCTTACTCAAAGACACCAGGCACGCACGCTCCAGACATCACATCTTGGCACTTGTGAGTCCCTCTCCCTGCAATGCTCTTCCCACATGACTTGCTCCCTCACTTCCTTCCAATCTTTGTGCAAATGGGTCCTGATCAGTGAAGTCTTCCTTGCCCACTGCACTTAAAATTTGCAATACCTTATCCCTTTTCCTGTTTGAGTTTCCTCCTTAACATGCATCACCACCATCACCCTAGATATTTAACTTGTATATTTGTTTATTGTCTGTCTCTTCCCATTGGAAGGTAAGTTCTGTGATGGTAGGAATTTTTGCTTTGTTTTGTTCACTGCTGTATCTTCGGCACCTCACACAGTGATGGACACATAGTAAGTGTTCAATATTTACTGATTGAATGAATTAATAAAAGATGAGAAATTTCCCTTAAAAAAGCAACTAACTTTTTTTTTTTCTGCGAGTAAATGTTCAACAGAATTCAGATACTCCTGATGGAAGATCATAGTACTTGAACGTAGCATAGTGATATTGCATCCAAAGGCACAGGAAAAAAATCTGTGGAGTTGGTTAGGCAACGATAGCAGTGAATCCTGAGAGTTGACATTATCAACATCTAACTCCTACTTCATCTCATTTCTGTGAGATAGAGCCAAGGAATGACACATTTGAATTATTGTGACATCTTTTTTTCTTTGCCAAAGAAATTGATGAGAAAGGTCTGTGAGATTTTAAGGGCAGATGCTACCACTGAGTCTGTAATTTTTTTCTTCTCTACCATTTCTCAAAGCACTAGGGTTTATGAACATTCAATCTCATCATCTTTTTCTGTGAGAGACACTGAGCCTGGGTGTCCTTTCCAAAAGACGACTCTTGATGGTGGAAACAAATCATCTGTCTTTTGCAATTTCCCCAGACTTTGTGTCCCAGCCCCAGGGCCAGCTTCTCAGGATTTAGATGAGATTCCTAACTCAGTAGACAAAAGGCTGTTCTGAAACCATTAACAGAGTCATCTCTGGCTCTCGATTAGCCCACAATTTGCTGTGCTGTGTTTGCCAGTGATTTCTTTGTCCTACCAAATTGCTGGAGTTCACATAGTTGGCAGTGGTTTGGAGGGGATGGTTCTCCCAGCAACACCTGACAGGAAAACAAATATGAATCAGAAACTCTTTGGTCTTAGGGGGCTCAGTATCTCTGGCTTTGCCAAATCTCTCTGTTTGCTAGCCAATTGCTCTTTGCAAAGGAGAAAGTGGATGAAACATGGAAAGAGTCACACTTACATCCTCCCAGACATGCTAAGAAATGTGACTGGGCCATCACAAGCCCTACTGAGGGATCAATCTTCCCCTTGGCATGTGAGACAGCTCTGATTCAGACACTGTGAATAGAAGAACCCATGAATTGTCCTCAGAGATCATGTCTCACACCCCTAGAGAGTTCATTGTTGTAAGTCCCTAAAGAAAGGGACTCAATTATTTGAATAATAAGAAACTTCAGGCCTGACCATTTGTGGATATAAGGGACTAGGGAAAAAGAAAAGAAAAATCCATTGCTAATATAGGAGAAGGCAAGGCAAAGGAAAAGTATATTCAGTTGCCCCCCAAGGCAGGTACAAAACTGTAGTATCATAATTTTTTAGTCTTGGGAAAGCCTTCAGGGACTCCTTACTAGAAGAGTAAAAGATGTGTATAAAAGCCTGACAACAGAAGCAGAGTTTTTAATGCTGGGGTCCCGCTCTACCGTTTCAGAGGGATCACAAAGAGCCTGATCATTCCAAACTTGGCAGATAGTCAGTGGGAAAGCAACCCTGTCTCTCTTCCAGCCCCTGGACATGCAGGTTGCCTGGGTGCTGTTTATGTTTTGATTGACAAGTACATGCTCTCTCTAGAAAAGTAAAGAAGCGTCTCTTGCAAGGATGTTTCAAAAGAGCGGCTGTCTGGAAAGATGACGCCATGCCAGGTAGTGCAAGAGCCCATCCAAATACCAGTAACCCAGGTGAACGTTAACAGATGAGGCAGACACTTGAATAAGGAGACTTACTCTAGGATCCCACAGTGCACTGGAGATAGGCAATGTGACACTTATTTACTCTAATTTATTTGTCATTAGGATATCCTCCAACCAAGAATTACCATCTTTAAGGAATTATCTTGGTTTGTATTATTTGTGCTTGCTAATTGTTCTCAAACTTGAGAAGAGAAAAAATTCACTTTTCTTTCTCCTTCTCTCAAACTCTTCAGTGTGGCACTCAGTGTTCTTAATGATCTTGCGTCATATGCTTACGCATTCCTCTACTGATACTCCCATCATCCATACAGTGTATATAGCAAAACCTGAGTGCCTGTCATTCCTTAAACATGCATAAACCTCTGCTTCCTTCCTTCCCTTTGCTTCTCTGCAGCCCCACTGGATCAAACCCTATTCATTATCCAAGGCCCAGCCAAAATAACATCTCTTTTGGGGAAACCAAAATGTCTTCCTAAGCAGAATGTATTCTTGAAAGTGTGATCCTTTAGCACATTGCAATAGCCCTACTACAGCATTTGCCATACTATGGAAGAGTTCATTGTTCATAGGCCTCTCTCTCTCTCACTTACTCTACTGTAAAGTTTTTGGTGGACTGATCTGTATCTTATTCATATAACCCCTGCCCATCATTAAATGTTTGAGGAATGAATGTGTGAATGGAGACACAATCTATCTCCTCGCCCTCTCACTTTTTCATTCTCTTTTGTTTTACAGAAGATAAATCTATAGTCCAGAGAAATTCAGAGTCTTTCTCTACATAATATTATCAAAAACAAAAAGACAGAATTAAATCAAAGAGCCTTGTTGGCTCCATGAACATATTTAGTGTTAGGACAACTATAGTGTTTCTACCACTGACAAGAATCAGGTATGTAGCAGGAAAATACCATAGGTGGTGTAAAGAAAGCAATATTTTTTATTAATATTCTGAAATTTTAGCTGAAAACTCCAGTGAAGGCCTTTACATGTTTTGCAAAATGTATGTCTGTAGCAAAAAAGAGTATTCCTTCTGGATTTGACCTCTTCTTTCCCCAAACTCCCAACACACACTCAAACCCACAGACACTACCAAACTCAAGTGTTGACAGTTCTTAAGTGATACTGATGTCATCAGAGAGAGGACAAGAAGTCGATTTTCAGGATTATCTCAATGGTGATTCCTGAGAGTGAGAGGTTGAGGGAGGGATTTTGACTCTACTTTCCAATATTTTGGCATTATAGACCTTTAAGTCCATGCGAGTGATCAACCCTCAATCTTCAGCCTTCATCCTAAAGAAAAATAATTTGATGCTATAAATAATTCATGTAAATTCAATGGGTAGAAGGATCTTAAAGGCTTCTAATAATATTGTGCTTATATCTCTCACAGAATTGGCAGAATCTGAGACCAAGGCAAAGACTACCCTCCCTCTGGGCTCCAATTCCTCCAGCTCCCAGGACCCCAGACATTGTAAGGAGGAGTGATCAAGGAGTTTCACCTTAGACCAGGAAGTATCCCCTTGTGAGTGACTTTTTGGATGCTACCGACAGTGAGAAAGTGTAATTTCATCATTATCACATCAACATGAACATTGATGTGTTTATAATGTACAGGAGCATTCCTACAGCATTTGGCCATAATTGCTGGGTCAATTCACAGGGCATTCAAGATTCTCCAAGAGTGCTATGGAACAGGATGCTAATGGCATGTAGCCTTGATAGAATGTCGAAGTGATGGTAGTTAAGATACACCAGATATCAGCAAGGGTGATGGGCAAAAGGAGATGCAGAACTTTGCCTCTGTAGGAAGAGAGAAGGGCTTAGTTTAACTAAAATGTAACTTTCATTCCGCAATCATCATCCTCATTCTATCACTAAGTAATCATTATCAGGAGCCACAGGGTCAGGGTGCTGCTATTTCACACACACACGCACACACGCGCACACACACACACACACACACACACACACACACACACAGAGACATGCACAAACATGCAAATGTATTTAAACAACCTCAGTCTCTGCTCAGCTCTTACGTGTTCTAATGGCATGTAGCCATGATAGGAAGTCAAAGTTATGTATGATAGTTTAAGGCACATGAGATATCAGCAAAGGTGGCAGGCAATCTGAAAAAAATAATAATAAACATACACACACACATTACAACAAGAGTGATAAGGGTACACAAAGGTAAAGTGGTATGTGCACATCAGAGTACTTGGA
>RJWJ010042138.1:0-13176 GCA_004363605.1 Indri indri | reverse complement strand
GAGAATTCTTTAAATTCTGAAATGTAGGATCTATTTGAAACCCATCACAACCACAGGTTACCATTGTGTGAGAATAGACCTAGGCACAAATGGCAGACAAAGCTTGGTCTTTATTTATTTATTCATTTCACAAAACTTTTTCAGTGCTTATTTTGCTCCAGGCACTGTGCTCCACACTAGGCCTAGAGTGACAGGTAAGGTAGAACCTCAATAAGTAAGGAGCTCTCGGGGAAGAGCGGACAGGAAAATAAATTACAATATATACATTATATATATACACACGTACATGTGGAATGAATACATGTGCATGAATTACTATATAACAAAACAGTGTATAAAATTATCATGTAAATTTTGCAATCATATCGTTCAAAGGTAAGAACCACTGTATCTCCTTGCTATACTACAGACTGACACCTTGTCGTTGCTTCATTTAAGTACTTGGTTTCCCGAGTTCTAATAATCTCATGCTCCCTCACATCTGTTAAGCACAGTGGGATTTATGTCAGAGAGTTAGTAAGATACAAGATACTGTAGCCCACTTTTCTGTGGTTCAGTCAGAACTTGCTTATCTTAGGATCTATAGCTTCAAAATCGTACTAGATAAAAGAGTTTGATTTCCAAGCTAACACATTGTTACTCAATATAAAAAATCTTTATACTTTGCCATTTTTTAAAATGAATTTTAACTAAGCCCTTCCAGGCTTCATATAAGGAATTACGCATTCTGGGAGTAGAGTGTATTGTAGAATTCCTTAACCCATACTACAAAGTAGCTTAACTTCTTATATATTCTTTTTCTACTGCAAAAAAGTTAATCAATTGACTATAGCTAAAGGATTTAATTTTTCTTTACCTATAAGAAGAAAAGCCATATCTATGTTAACATAAAATAGATTGATATCTAGCTATTCTAAGTAATCATTCAGGAATTAAGTAATTTCAAAGTTAAAACAATGCATGTTATAAAGATAATGCATACATCAATGTTATTGAAAATTTTAGAAATTTAATTTTTTATACTTACCTAATTTTTAGTGATTTCGAAGAAAGATTGTTTATCTAGAGAAAGACTGATTATCCTGATTATGTACCTGGAATGTGGTCTGCCAATGTCTATTGGGGAGTTTGGTGATGACTATTGCGAAATAACTATAGATTTGACTTTAAGGTCAAGATTATGATACCTAGAAATCGTACTCTGACCAATAAAATAAATTACTCTTATGTTAAACAATGGCATAAATTCTAAGTCAAAATCTGCCAAATCATTATAAAAATTCATTAACAGCAAAGAGAAATTATTGCTATGTTTTCATAGCATAAAAAGATAAAGAAAAAAAAGATATATTTCTCTATACCAGGTTAAATTTCCAGGAAATAAGACATTTACAAGAGCATAGTCTTGACTTCAGTGGTGAGAAATTTAAATCAGAAACTATCAGAAGCTTTGATTTACAAATTTGTCTTTTGGCATTTTTTTTTCAAAGCTCAGGATTTCAAGAGAAATCTGTGCCTCCTTGACTCCCGTCCTGGAATTTGTCAAGAGGTAAATGACTGACCCTATCTGGTTGGTCAATCTAAAGACATCTGCCAGTGTGCAATAAAACCCAAGGGAATTATGAAGAGTTCTGATCAAGAAGAATGAGAAGAAAGGCAAGCTCTACCAGATATTAAAATAATCCAATCAATAAAGCCTCTAAATTAAAACAATAAGGGGTATGTGCATGGTTTAGACAAAATCATGGAAAAAGATTAATGCCCTGAAACTCATATGCAAATAATATATGCTGAAAGGACCGCCTCAAATTTGTGGACTTTTTTTTTAATTAGCAATGTTGGAGATAACTGGACAGCCCTCTGGATAAACAGTAAAATTGGATCCATTACTCATGCTATACTGCAAAATAAGCTTCAAATAGATTAGAGATTTAAACAAAAAAAATTGAAATGATACAAGTACTAGAAGAAAACTTGGGTGAATTAATCTATAACCTTGAATGGGAATAACTTTCTCATCTAAAATTCAAAATCCATAGGCAAAAAGAAAAAAAGAAAAGAAATACAAAAATTTTATCACATTAAAAAGAAAAAAACTTTTGAATTGCCAAAAACACTGTAAGCAAAGTAGTAAAATAAACTACTTATTTGCAGCTTAAATCATAGATAAATGATTGTTATCTCTAACATACTAAGTGCTTCCAAAAATAGAAAAAGGCCAATAAGCCTATAGATATGACCTATAGAAATTAACAATCAATTCACAGAAATAAGAAATGCAAATGGCTTTAACCATGTGAATAGATATTCAACCTAGCTCAAAATAGGAGAATATGCTAATCAAAACTAGCAAAATGAGAGCATTCTTCACTTATTAGTTTAGCACAAAGTCAGAAAACATGCTCTATTGATGAAACTATGGAAAAAGAGGCACTTTCATAGCTCTCTAGGGAGGCATCAATGGATAAGTTGCTATGGAAAATAATTTGAAAATATCTAGCAAATTTACATAACATTTATCTTTTCACCTTAGCAACCCCAATTTTAAAAATCTATTACACAGATATACTTGCAAAAAATTTTAAAAAGTACATGCACAAGACTTTTCATTGCAGGAATTATTTGTTCAAGCAACTTAAATGTACATCAGTAAGGGCTGCACAAGGTGGCTCACTCCTATAATCCCAGCACTTTGGGAAGCCTAGGTGGGAGATCACTTGAGACCACAAGTTCAAGACCAGCCTGGGAAACGTAGTAAGACCCCATCTCTACAAAAATGATAAAAAATTAGCTGGGCATGGTGGTATGCCCTTGTAGGCTCAGATACTAGGGAGGCTGAGGTGGGAGGATTGCTTGAGCCCACAAGTTCGAGGCTGCTGTGAGCTATAATCACACCACTGCACTCCATCCATCCTGGGTGACAGAGCAAGACCCTGTCTCTTAACAACAACAACAAAAAAGTATATCAGCAGGGAGCTGACTGAATTATATCATAATGCCACACAATAAGTGACTATGTATCTATAAAAATGAATGAGGAATATCTCCATATACTATTAGGCATTGATCTCAGGGAAATAGCTTTCAGTGAAACAAACAAGACAACAAACAGTGAATATAGTGTAGTACTATTTATCTTTAAAAAAACACTAAATGTAATTTCATGTGTGTGTGCTTAATATTAAAAAATGAAAGAAAAAAACACTTTAAAAATAGATACCTGTGCTTGTGAAGGAGGAGTGAGGAACAAGGAAATAGTGACGAACACCAGACTTCTTTAAATATACCATTTTAAATTATGAAAATATTTTATATAATTGAACAAATGATGTATGTACATTTTTAATACTTAAAAATACTCAAAAGACTTTAAGAAAATGAAACAAAAAAAAAAAACACCTAACAACATATGTTGGTGATGATTTACCCACACAGAGAATAACTACACTGACTTTAAAGCACATTAAGAATTTATTAGCACTAACAGGATATACCCTAAGGACAAAAAGACAAAAGGACTGGAAAAATAAACTAAGCTATTTTTGGAAATCATATTATTGGTAGTAGTGTTTAGATTGTAACTCTGACATCATTATATCTGCATTATGAGGTAAATTAAATAAATACCTGTGTGCTAGTCTATCACAAGCAGTATCTGTTAGAACCAGAAGATACAGGTGTGAGGGAGAAGAGACAAAGCAAATCCCCGTGGTCCTGGATTTGAATTGGAAGTGTAAATATGGCACATGATATTTCTTACCTTTTATTCAAAGAAATAAAATATCTCATTGAAGGAGTTGCTAATTTCAGGTGTGCCCAGGAAATAAACAAGCTGAGCCTGAAACATCCAGTTATACCAGGTATTAACGTAAAGAAAAAACCTGTGAAGTCCACAAAAAGAACCCCAGAACTGACTTAAGGAGGCTCCCATTGACCAAAAATGGGAAAATTTAAGCATCAATAAGAAAAATAATTAAAATAGATTGAAGCACATGAAACATGTAAAAATTTAAAAATTTTTGGTCAATTACTGTTTTGAAAACTTCTAAATAAATAAAAACTGGTAAATAAGTTCTACCACTGACAGCCAAATAATAGACGAAAGGATATTTCTATTTATCAAGTTAATTTAGCTATAAAATGAGGAAGGAATGAGAGAGTTAGAATACCACCATTTGGTAAACCCTAATAAATTAATGAATCAGCAGAATAAATAGCTCCTTGCATCCTAAAAAGAGAGGTAACCAAACAGTATGTACCTCCTAAGGGAAGAACACAATACTGTCTCTGAAGCAGTCTTGCCAAAAAAAATTAAACCTAAGTATGATTAAGTCTCTAGATTGAGCTATCAAGACAGACAAAAAAGAAGACAGGAGAACATTAAACAACACCACAGGGATGCAATCAGCAAAATCCGGACAGTTAGAAACTCTCCTGGTTAAATAACCTAATTTCTTCCACAAATAAGTTGCAAGGGGAAAAAAGCTGGACAGAGAACCTGTAAATAATATACATACAAGCCATGTGCAGTGCTTTGACCTTATTTCAATCCAGATTAAAACAGCAAACAATACATTTAAAAATTAGAAAATGAAAAGTAAAATAACAACACATTTGAGGCAGAAGTTGAACACTTACTGGGTATTTCATAGTACTAAGGAGATATTGGTAATTATTTCTAGATAATGTTATGGTGATTTTGTTTAAAGAAAGTTATATTTAAGAGACGTATACTAAAGCACTTGTAGAAGGAATGTGATGAATGAACTTGTTTGAAAATAATACAGGAGGGATGAGGGATACTTGAAAAATATTGACCATGAGTTAATAGTCGAAGACGAGTAATGGTTACATGGAATTTCGTTATACTCTTCGGTTTACTCTTATATATTTGCAATTCTCCATTAAAAAAAAAAAAAGCTCAGAATAACATGCCTGGTGATCTTGAAGGACAAATGGAACTTAAATTAGAGGTTAAGGAAAAGTTTCTTAGTGAAGATTAAAGGTGCACAGATGAAAACCAGCACAGTTGAGGGAATAGCTTCACGTGGCTGTTGCTTAGAGTTTAAAGAGCAGAGGAGCTGTCAGTCTAGAACGATGGGCAGAGGTCAGCTCTTGGAGGATTTTGTGTCCTGTGAAAGAAGCTGTAGTTTCAAAAGCTGAGGGAGGTGGGGAGCCATTAAAAAGTTTTCAGCAGGAGAGTAACACCAACAGAACTGAATTTAGAACGCTCAGGAAGCAATCGTGAGGATTGATTGAAGTGAGACAGACAGCAGCAGAGAAGGCAGTTAGGAGCTTGTTATAGCAATTCATGAAAATTGAAATAAAAAAAAATAAAAGAAAGGAAAGGAAAGGAAAGAGGAAAGGGAAGAGAAGGGAAAAGAAGGGAAGGGAAGGGACAGAACTTAGTGACTGGATATAAGAGATCAGAAATAAAGAAAAAAATCCAGGATGACTCCCAGATTTTTGGTTTTGTTACCTGTAGGGATGGGGATGTACTTAAATTATGATAAAATAGAATTCATTTTTTTCAGGATTCAGAAACTCTCACGATGGAGCTAATGGGTGCTTGGGTATTGCAAAGCAAGAACTATGAATCATGGCTAAGAGGTAATTCTGACACTAGTGTCCACTTAATGTGAAAATCAGCAGTCACAAAACATGGTTCTTTGAATCATACGAATGATTCTCTCCGTGATGATAAATACACATTTAAATGTTCTGAGTCACAGTCCTGCAATCCGGACAGCACACATAAGAATATATGCTACCAATCATTTAATAAAGACATACTAAACTTTTGGGGGCTTTCTGGATTAAAAAATGACATTTCTAACTGATGGAAACACAGTAATATTTGGGATTGGAATACAAAGTGAATTTCATCCATTTACTATAATTTTCTGAGTTGCTCTCTGTAAAAGGGAATGCTTTAATAGCTGTCTCTGGTCTATTATGGATTTGGTATGAAAGTTTGTTTTAAACATAAAAATTACGTTTCTAGCAATTAAAAGAGGGATATAAAAGAAAAGGAGCATGAGTTTGTAAAAGGTCCTTAATAATGTAATTATTTCCACCTGTGATACACTTTTTTGGCTCCAGAAAGAGAACGGGAAGTCCCGAAGATGTATCTTGTTTATTTGTGCTGGTTTCAGAAGCTAATGGAAACTGAAGAAAGCTAATGCCCAAGCCAACATTTGGTCCTGCCATTGGTCACCGGGCAAGATCTCCAAGTTCAAAAAGTCCTTTTGCCTCCAATCATTGAATCCGAGGGAAAGCAGTTATCAACCTATGTGCGATGCAAGTAACAACAAACCTATGAGATGTGATACTTGTCTTACCACAGAATAATCTGTGTCGTTCAGAGTTCTGGGATGATCTAAACATTTAAAGTTAGTTTAATGACCTATCTAATACCAATTTTTAATTGGAGGCATGCAGAGTATAAATGTTACAATAAGCTCCACTTCCCATTGGTATCTATCACATGGAGATGAATTTTTACACAGAGAAAAAAAAATTCTCACCTTCTTTGGTTTCCTGCTGTAGTGAACACAAAAAGCAGAAAATGTTCTTTAAGCAACACAATACAAATCAGAGATATTTACCTTCAAGATCCATGACCAGAAACCTAAAATGGCACATGCTTTCGATAATTTTACCTTTAAATAAGCTGTTTAAAGGTTATAAGTCTATCTTAATGAGAAGTCCTCACAGCTTCCTTTTTTTTTTTTACAGTTTGTTATCTTCAGAGTATCTTCCTCTTACTCTTTTTGATGGTGTCTCCTTTAACAAGTGATTAATTGTAGTGAAATTATTTGCTTTATAAGTACATTTGATGAGATTCTAGCATAAGAAATATCACATATAGAGTCCCATGCCTAAGCAGGGATGAAATATACTTATTTGGGGAAAATAAAATAAAAATAAAGCAAAACTCCTCCCTGCCCTAGGTATCAATTTTCATTAGAATAAGGGTTTGATCTATTCCAGATGTAACCTTCTGTGATCCAGCAAATATGAGAGTACAGCTTTAAAAGGCCCTTAATTAATGTTCATTTCATGATAGTTTATGGCATGATTGAAAGTTGAAGAAAAATATTCTCTGCTCCCTAGAAACGATTTGTTATGGACACACATACGCACACCACTCATACAAAGTGATGCAAAATTATGACAAATATTTGGTTATTTTCATTTTTTGGAAATTAATGTTTATTTAAACATATAAAAAGAATGGTTGAAGGACTTAGAAAATTTAATGTATAGGAAAACTATTAACTAAAAATAAAAATATAATCACAATATTTTTCAAGCCTTAATAAAATTCCAAAGTTATCTGAATTTTCTTTCTTTCACAGAGACTTATTTGGAATATTTCATATTGATAAGATTTTAAGAATTGCTGAGAACAAAGCATGTATGTTAAAAGTATGGTTGAATAGTATCCTCTAGACTCAGCAAAAAAATGTTCAACTAGTATTTAGCATCTGATACATGGCATTTTGTCTTCTAATAAGGATAATACAGCAGTTATTACAATATGTCAAGTAATATGCTGGGTTCTTTGATGGTGAGAAAGTAAGGTTCAATTTCTGTAACTTTATTCTT
Source organism: Indri indri (assembly GCA_004363605.1). Classification (NCBI taxonomy): domain Eukaryota; kingdom Metazoa; phylum Chordata; class Mammalia; order Primates; family Indriidae; genus Indri; species Indri indri. The sequence goes on along the minus strand of RJWJ010042138.1, from coordinate 5,565 downwards.
TTGGCATATACTTATGTATGAATTTTCCGCTGTTTCATTTGAAACTTTTAAAAATATAAATGCAATATATTCTAAAGACTTTTTCATGGCTCATTTTTCTCTTGTTTGAGGGCTTAAGCTCTGCATCACAGATACATACCAAGCAGCTGTTGCTAGGCTGTATCTGTTTCCATAGCAATAGATGAACTCTTCAGATGCATCTAGAATTCCTCTTCTATCTTTTTTCTTTGCTATCTGAATCCCTGTCCACATGTAAATCAGTATCCAAATCTCTAACTGCAACAGAATTATTTGAAGTGTTAATATCCTGCATTTAATACCTATGTATGCACAATGTTGTACAGTATTGAATTTTTTCCTTTAATCTCTGCATCTTTTTCCCAAGCTGTTTAGATTTAAATTCCTGTAACTTGGGGATTAACACTGTGCCACGTTAATAAAGATCAAAAACATTTTCTGCCAATACACTTTTCAGAAACAGCAATTAATAGAAGAAAGTTACTAGGTGTAAATTGAGTATTTCCTTTTATTTATTTTTTTTTTTTAAGCACTCAACATGGAACCAGGAGTGTGTTACAGAAGTAAGAGACAAAATACTCCACATACATTTGACCCAATCCCTTTTGGACTCAAGCCCCAAAATTTCAAACATCAGGTGAGGACCTTTCGGAAGTGTTTCTGGGCTTTTGAAAGTTCTAAACATCTCGGTGTGAAGTGTCACCCTTGTTTCTCTGGCTGTGCAGAGGGCTGTGATGAGATTGCCCCTACTAAAATTGTCATTACAGGTCTTCTCCCTTCACTACATTTTTGAACTTTTTTTTAATTTTTAAATTTTTGCTCAGGGGCTTCAAAAAGCAGCAGGTTTTATAACTTCACTCAACCAACTGATGGAAGTTCCCGAAAAAATAGAAACAGAAGTAGTAGAGTTATCATTAGACAGCTTACAATATGCTAAATAATACCTGTTGAATGCTAAACAGACTGAGAACTTTACAATATCTGGGAGAAATAGGAAAAGTAAGGATAGGTAGCGATAGACATTTTTTCTTTCTATTAATGGTATATTAAATATAGAAAGAGAAAATTATTATTTAAAAATCCTGAATTCAAACTATTTTCTCAAATCACAGTTTGATTCATTAATATTCAATCACTCATTGAAAAAAACGTGAACCTGCTATATTTCAGATTTTAGTTAAGCGCTTAGGTTGCAAAGATGAGTCACAGATGGCCTCTCCCTAATTAACAATTATGTCATGTATGTATTATACTAATAATTACTATTGCATAAAGACTAAACAAAATCCCTTGTTGTGTTAATAATTATTAGTAGAGTATAATAATAATTAGTACAATACAGATATGAGTTACTAATTATGACTGTGATAAGCATAAATATTATATGTATAATTGGAAGGAAAAACAGAATAAGAGTTATTAGTATAGAAATGAATTAGAATTGGTTTCATAAAGCCTTAAAATTAAAGAAAAATATCCTCTGCTCACATAAAAATATTCTTTCTCTTCTTACTTATTGGAAATTGCCCTAATAAAATCACAAGAGTTTTATTTAAAGATGTACGTACAACATTAGAGATTGGTTAAAATAAAACATCCATGCAATGTATGTAATTCAGCTTTATAGTCACAGTATAGAAGTATGTTTAGCAACTTATAAATACACTCACAAAATATGTTAAGTGAATAAAACATGGATACATCACAATCCATCTTAAAAAATACATCAAAATAGCAGTAGTTATCTCAGGTAGCAATATTATGTGTCTTTTTTCTTCATTTTTCATATTTTTTAATTTTTCTAAATGATCACATGTAACATTTTCAAATTATATTAAAATTATTTTTGTAAATAGAGTTGAAAGATTGGAATAAAGAAGAATGTCTACAAGTATTAGAAGGGTTAAAAGTGGAAAATTACTAGAAGATAAATATGATTTTTTAAAAAAAAGAAAAGAAATTTCGCAAGGGAAGACTTGAGCTGTCTTACCTTAGTGCCAGATATTCTGAGAATAAGAAACACCAAAAACTTCCATCTCAACCTGATGTGGAAGGTAAGATATCAAGAGGACTCCATGCTTTCAAAACCACAAAACCACGTCTGAATCCTAAGAAAGAACAGCAGGGACATTCGTATGAATATTCCATCACAACCACAGCACAAACTGCCTCATTCACCATGAGTTTAATGAGGACTGGCTAACAAGGAAGCTCCTCACCAACATATGTTTAAACACAAAGCATGCGTGGAAGTCAGGGTTGGGTGTGTGTTTGCACATATTTGCAAGGACACATTCATGTCTTGGTTAACAGGGATGAAACTTCATGCATAGTAATCCAGTTAAATATCAGAATTACATTTCTGTTGGTGATTTGACTTAGAAAGTACTCCATGAGAACCCTTGTCACAAAACACCCTCATCATCTTGTTTGAGAATGACATAGATCTCCACTCTCAAAATGTATGGCAGAGTTTCTTACCTCTGTGTCTTTTGTTCTTGCTATTTGTTTTGCCAGAAATAATCCTCCTCCAATTTTGCCTGGAAATAGTCTCTGTGTTCTTTAAAGCTTAAATCTGTTTTGTTTACTTCTGTCATTCCCCAATGCATGAAATAAGACTGGCAAGTAGTAAGGGCTAAATAAATATTTGATGAATGAATGAGTAATTGAAATGCCAGTTCCATGTGGCTTTTACTCCCGGCAAAGATTTTTGTCTGCCTCTGAATATCTATATATGTATTGGTATTTTTCATAGTCTACTTGAAGCACACTGCCCGAAACTACTAGCTTGTTCTTAGATAGGTTCCTCCCCTATGAGGGAAGAGACTATGGGTGATTATTGCTTTAATCCTTAAGTTTACTTAAGAATTTCCCTCTAGAAAAAAAAAAATGGCAGTCATAACTAAAATAGACCAAAAAGGCAATACACAATGATAATCAAAGTAGAAAATATTTTTTTAAATGTAACTTATATGTTTCTGGAGCTTTGTCCAAAAATCACATTTAATCTACATTATCACAAGTGACTCAGAAGAAGAAATAAAATATATATCAAATATGTGGATGGAGAGAAACTTGATAGGAATTCGAATAAGTGGGATAACAGAATCTGTATCAAAAAAGAACATTTTTAGGCTGCAATAATTGGCAAAAATGACATGATAGAGTTTCATTTTATAGGGCTACTTTCATATCCAGACAAAGCAAAGCGAGTACATAAATTCTAATTCTGAGTGATTTTGACTTAGCAGTAGCTTGTATAAAACCAACTCAGTTGATTTTTCAAACATTAAAAAAATATATGCAGCTGGGCATGGTGGCTCACGCCTGTAATCCTAGCATTCTAAGAGGCTAAGGTGGGAGGATTGCTTGAGGCCAGGAGTTCCAGACCAGCCTGAACAAGAGTGAGACCATCTCTACAAGAAATAGAAAAATTAGCCGTGTATGGTGGTACACGCCTGTAGTGCCAGCTATGAGGGAGGCTGACACAGGAGGATGGCTTGAGCCCAGGAGTTGGAGGTTGCAGTGAGCTATAACGACACCACTGCACTACAACCCTGGGCAACAGAGCGAGACTCTGTCTAAAAAAAAAAAAAAAAAAAAAAATGACAAAAATATAATGTGACTGATCAAAATTCTGATGTAATCCTATAATAAAGGTGTAATTTATAGGACAAGGAAGGTGTATCATATTTACTATGTACTGATGAGAACACCCTGAATTATTATATTCAGTTCCTAGACCACACTTTAAAAAGTTACAGAAAACTGGAGAACAAGCAGACTGTTGATGGGTCTGGAAACCAGGTCACGCAGAGTTCTTGAATAAACACAGAGGATTTGAACCGGAGAGTCAAGAGGTCATGACTTCTCACAGTCTTCAATTATTAGAGGAATTGTCCTGAAAGGAATTGTCATCAATTAGTAGGAAAGGGTGAAAGTCACAGAAAAAGAGGTTAGTACCAAAGTTAAAGAAGGAATGTAAATGAGGCAATTTACAAGTTAAAGAGGATTTGGTCTGAGCTGACAGGTAGAGGAACAGGCTGATCCTAGGGAGATTAGGGGTTCCTGTCACTAAAGATGGCCACAACCCCTCTGAAGGACCACATGGTATGCATTTCCAGAATAAGAACGTCTGATAAGTGATTTAAATAACCTTGTAGTGGCTTTCCTTGCAAAGATGAAATTCCAATTCAAAGGTCATACAGTGTAATTTGCTAAGTGAGCTGCTAAGAAGATTCTAGCTCTGCTGTCGCCCTAATATTAGCTCTCTCCAATATTAGGGGTCCTTCCTTTAAGTTCTCTTTCCCACTCAGAAGAGCCATTACATAGAAATATTGTAAGATTTTCTTTGTAGTCTCTCTATATGCTACAATATAGCAGTAAAAGGAAAATTAGTCAACAAACTTGAGTTGCCCGAAAGCAACTAAAACAGGAAGAGTCAAAGCTGCCAGAAACAGACTTCAGGATTAGATATGCCAGAGAATGAAGGAAAAAAAAAAAAACAGGAAAAGACACCAAAATGTGGTGAACTACAGAGCCTATAAAAGACCTGGGACAAGTGAAAATTGACTTGATGCTCCTAAATGGACAAGGAAAGATAAAAATCTGAATGAACTTTAATATCTAAGTAGCTCCTGCTAGTTACTGCTAAATGACATCATAATCCTACTCTTCCTGACCTTAGGACCCCTAATAAATATTATTTTCCAACCCATTCTGCAAGAACATAATACAGTAACTCATTGGCACCAACTTGCCCGAAGCTAATTTCTTAACACAACTTTTAAGAGTTTTTAGATGAGTGCGAGTAGGCAATGATAACACAGAAGATCGAAATATCAAATAACAGTGTTTAATAAACTCTTGAGCACTAAGGTATTGCTGAGATTAATATCTCTTCTGTTTTGTGTTTATCATGCCATGGTGAGAGCATGAGTCTCAGGGTCAGGGAACCAGGGTCTGAGTCCCAGAAAGCCTGCTAACTAGATGGTTATCATAATTATGTAATCTTCATGAGACTTGGTTCCATTCTGAGAAAAAAAAAAAAAAGGTCTTGAAAAGGAGAATTTTGATTTTATCCTTTTAAGGCTTTGTGCTTCCACTCTAAAAGGCCATCTTGAAAACACCCCAGCAATCTCAAGTTTGCAATATTTAAATATTACATTTAAAAAGTACAAGGTCTATGTGAGCAAAACTTTTCTGCAATAAGTCCTTAAATTGCATTTTTAAAGCATTCTCTTTAACATTCTTCTTAACGTTCCTGAGGAAATAATTCAAAGCCCCTGGGTTACCTGGACATATACCTTGGCTTGGCCTGGTTCCATAGCTATTCTCATTTTCATCTGTTTACATTGATTATTGAATAACTCTTGATTATTGAATAATAATTCTTCCATTGCCTTCCATTGATTATTGAATAACTCTTCTTTGCTAACACCTAAACAAGGTATTACATATCTACAACTGAAAATTAATCCTTAAGAACTAAAACTATATCTTGGGGTATTATTTTTTGATCATTGTCTAGTTCATACAACATATGGT
>RJWJ010042137.1:0-13521 GCA_004363605.1 Indri indri | reverse complement strand
CATAAAGGTGCTGAGAGCAAGATACCTAAATAGGTTGAAAAGAGTTCACTAAAAGGATTTACAGAGTAGGTAGGTTTTAAAGGATGAATAGGAGTATAAGAGGCAGATATGGAAATTATTACAGGCAGAAAGAACAATGTGCTACAGACAAAAGTATAGAATTATAAATTGTCAACTGTCAATAAGCAGCCTAGAAACTGGTTTGGTGCAGCCTACCTACCACCAGCCTATGAGGCTTTTTGTAAAAATACTTTGTCCTAATAGTAATGCAGAACCGATGACAAACTTAAATTGAGTGACGTAATCATACAAGCATTTTAAGAAGACCCCTCTAGCAGCTGTGTTGAGGATAGAAAGAAAAAAACTACAGGCAGTGAAACAAGTCAGGAGGCAATTATGGTAGTCCAGGTGAGAAAAGGCCAGGATCTAAATTGAACTTAAGCAGGAAAAAGAAAGGAAAAAAGGTACCGTCAGAAAGAACACCTTAATATTACGCTTGAAACGGATCTATTAAAATTCTGTCTTATTTTACCAGGATTTTTAGATTGATTAGGAAAAGAACCTGTTATCAAAAATACTATCACAACTGGGCACTGTGGCTCACACTTGTAATCCTAGCACTTTGGGAGGCTGAGGCAGGAGGATCACTTGAGGCCAGGAGTTTGAGGTTGCAGTGAGCTATGATGATGCCACTGAACTCTAGACACGGCAACAAAGCAAGACTCTTTCTCAAACATTTAAAAAATGCTATCACAGCCCCAAAACAAGCTGGAAAGAGACACCTCTCTATATGCTTGTCTAGCATTTCTGTACATTCTGAGAAAAGATGCACTAACTCCCTTTGTTCTGGACGTTTATATAAACAACCTTAGAAAATACAGCATCTCCTTGGAAAGCAAAGGGCAGGTTGTTTACTGTCCAGTATAATAAAGATAACGTAACTTCCAAGACAAAGGTCAAAAAGGTTTTCTGCCTACTATAAAAGATCTGGTCCCTTAAGCTGGGAGTCTCTTTCCTCTCATACACCAAACTGTGTGTGCAGGCACCACCTGGATTTCTCTGCAGTACCCTGTGGAAACTGTGGCTCTGTTACCTGGCACAAATGCTGACACTCTGGGTACTGCCATTGCCATAAGTAATCAAATCCTTTGTCTCTGACCCAGGAGCCTCATGTTTTCCAACAGAATGCATGAAAATTGCACTAGGCAAACATGTTAGCTTGCAAGGGTAACTCAGGCCCTTCACAATTTTTGACAGTTTTGGCAATGACAATAGAATGCTGACAGAAACAACGGTTTCTATAAAGGCAAGGAAAGGCCAGTTAACAGGAACTGAGAAGAGTCTATGAGAATTTTTAATGAACATGTTAACCAAATTGTATGGTCAACCAGGCAATGAATAGTCCTCCACTTTATTGCCTGTTAATGAGGCTAAATTGAAGAGGAAGTTTCAGGCTGAGTACCAGGAAGTAGGCAGATTAAAGGACAATAGCCTGAATGATGCGTTGGTTATTGCCAACTCTCCTCCAGATGGGAGGACTGCCTCACCAAGCTGACAGTCAGCCTCAGCAGGTGTGCCCCATGAACAACTAGTGCTAAGGTTTGCCTGGCAGAGGGAGAGGGGTTCTGTTCCCTTTTGGGCAAGAATTACAGAGATGCATCTACACTGAGTGTGAAAAGAGGAAAATGTGAAGCCATTGTGGGTAGAACCAGGCAAATCTTTAGAACTTGGGCTAGTTTGCTTGGATGATGAGGGGCATGTAATTAATTACATTGTTTGGGCATGTAATGCTTGTTAAAAAAGAACGGCAACAACTGGCTGTCCCAGTACTCAGCTCCTCCTGCAGTCTGTCTTGTCAATATTCAATCTTTTTGAGAGGCCCAACGGAGTGGCTCATGCCTATAATCTTAACACTCTGGAAGGCTGGGGGTGGGGGGAGTCCCTTGAGGTCACGAGTTCAAGACCAGCAAAAGCAAGACCCTGTCTCCACCAAAAATAGAAAAAATTAGCTGAGCATTGTGGCATGTGCCTGTAGTCCCAGCTACTTGGGAGACTGAGGCAGGAGGACTGCTTGAGCCCAGGCGTTTGAGGTTGCAGTGAGCTATGATGACATCACTGCACTCTAGCTAGACGGCAACATCCTATCTCAAAAAAAAAAAAAAAAAATCAGTCCTTTCTAGATGACAGTAAAGGGCATCAGCATTTTTCAGTCATAGGTCTTACCTGCTACAAGAGACCTTCAGCTCTCTTGGGGAAATTTCCCTAAGACAAACTTCCTTCAACACCAACCAGTCTACAGTATTGGATTGGGTTTAAAATGCAGATGAAGATAACTCACTGGAGAATCAGAAACTATAAAAGCTCGAAGGATCTAGATAAGTCTCCCCTAGCCCTAGTATTGAAATCCAGAAAGAATTTAAGAGACATTATCTTGACAAAGGAGCAGCAAATAGCCCACCTTAAAACGGACTCCTAAAAACAATGACTCCACCCTGCAGATAAAGCCCAAGTCAGCAAATGGGTACAAAACCCATTGCCCCCACCAGAAAGCAATGTGGCTGTTGAATCAAGGTGTTCCCATACAGAAATGGATGTCCATAAGGATAACCTCGCCACAGAAAATAGGATTTTGGGAGGACCAAAAACACTACCCGTTTATTTGGCTGATGAGCATGCATCTACGCCACCACCCAAAACTGAAAGTCCATGCTCGTTGTTTACTGGTGCAGGGCTGCTCTCTCCCAACCCCCTCCTCACCCACCATACCTCAACTTCAGGTGCTTAAAGAGAAAGATTAGGGGTGGAGCCAAGTTCTCCAAGTTGCCAAGGGAGACTGAAGACCAAACACACCTAGGTACGCTAGATAACTTTGGTGTGGGGACTGACTCAAAATGTTATGGCTCTATTGGATACAAAAGCCCAAGTCACCTTCATACCAGTCTTGTGGAGGGATAACTTACCTGCTTTCAACTGCTGAAGTTTGGGTAGGGTTCACAGTAGAGAAGGGAAGCTAATGTGTCCTTTTGGGTAAGGCCCTCTGACCCAATGTACTACTGTTGTGGCTTCTGTTGTGCCACTGGTGAGTATGGAACTGGTATTGATATTCTACATGTTTGTACTGTGAATGCTCATAAACTCCAGAGGAGATTATACCCATTGGCATAAGCCCACATAGAAAAGCACTAGTAGCTTTAGGGCCCCACAGTCCTATGACCCCTTTGAGTACAAGTCTCTGTGCACAGACAATTTCATTGAGCAAAGCCTCTGGCAAGACAAGAGCCTCTTCTGGAGGTGCCTGCTGGGTTTGGATTCAATGCCTCCCTGACACAGCTAACAGGTATGCATCTTTTGAAAAGATTCCCATTTGGGGATGGGTCAACTCAAACACAATGAGTAACGAGGTGGAAAGGGCCCAACAAGCCTCTCTCATCACATGGAATGTAGACTCAGCTGGCTATATTCAAAAATGTAGCCAGCCTGGCCACTGTGGCAGCTCAGCTCTACATGAAAAAGTAGCAGCTATGCCTTCCAGGAAGTTTGATCTTCCATTCTGCCACCTAAACCAAAGCCACTGGCTCAATATGGCTCATGATTCACAGAGATTGCCTGGGGGGCCTGGTTCACTGATGATTCAACTAAGCTGAAACTCTGTGGTGTCCAGTGGGCTACTATGCTGTTCAACCTCAGTGCCTGTTACACAGAACTGAAAATGGGTGTGGTTGCTTTGTTCTGTGGGCAGAACTCAAGGACATTCTCATAGATTAGGCCGATACTCCTCTTGAAAACCTTGTTGTATTTCCACTGACTCTCAGACTGTTACCCATGGCCTGCCCAGCTGGTCTGTCACATGCAAAACCACAGAATGGTATATTAAAGACCGTCCATAAACTGTGGAAGTTAATTGTAGTTGCTGATCCAACCATCTGGATCACCAATATAGATGCCGCATGGGAAGGAAGGGCCCATTGTCTGATAAGAACAAGTGGAATCAAGCTACTGATCAAGCCTGCGCTGCTCAGACTGCCACCACTGCTGCTGATCAAGCATCATACCAGACACAGCAACACATCTACCATCATGAATAGATGACAAAGTAAAGGACTCTGTGTTCCTGATGCAGAGGCTACCACCTCATCCCAGACTTGTGAGTCCTGGAAAAAAAAAAAAACATTTATCTCCCGGTGAGAGGGATGATATCACACACTACTAGCAGACTGGTTACATCAGACCTTTGATACTCCTCTTCAGGCTATCAGTGGTGCCTCGTTGATGACACTTTTTCTGGGTCTGGTATTGCTATCCCAGTCCAGTCAGCTGACTCCAGCCTCATGGCTATGACCCTTGACACTAATCCGTGTCATGTTTTTGACTTTGCACACCATTTGTAATCTGACAATAGTACGCTTTTTATCACAAAGTCACTCAACAATGGGCTGTTAGTCAAGGTATGCGAGAGCCTTTGACACTTCCTAACATCCACAAGCACCTTGTATTGCTATGTGCTGGAACAGCCCCCTCAAAATCAACTCAAAAAAAATTCAACAACAAAAAACCCAATTCAAAAATGGGCAAAGGACTTGGAGTAGACATCTCTCCAAAAAAGATATGCAAATGGCTGATAAACACATGAAAAGATGCTCAACATCACTTACCATTAGGGAAATGCAAATTAAAACTACAAGGAGAGGCCAGGCACAGTGGCTCATGCCTGTAGTCCTAGCACTCTGGGAGGCCGAGGCGGGTGGATTGTTTGAGCTCAGGAGTTCGAGACCAGCCTGAGCAAGAACGAGAACCCGCCTCTACAAAAAATTAGAAAGAAACTCATCGTCCAACTAAAAATATATAGAAAAAATTAGCCGGGCATGGTGGCACATGCCTGTAGTCCCAGCTACTCGGGAGGCTGAGGCTGTAGGATCACTTGAGCCCAGTAGTTTGAGGTTGCTGTGAGCTAGGCTGACGCCACGGCACTCACTCTAGGCTGGGCAAAAGAGTGAGACTCTGTCTCAAAAAAAAAAAAAAAAACTACAAGGAGATACAACCTCACATCCATTAAGATGGTTACCATAAAAACAACAACAAAAAACAGAAAATAACAAGTGTTCGTGAGGATATGGAGAAACTGGAGCCCTCATGCACTGTTGGTGTAAATGTAAAATGGTGCAGCCACTGTGCAAAACAGTATGGTGGTTCCTCAAAAAATTAAAAATAAAATTACCAGATAATCTAACATTTCCAATTCTAGGGATATATCTGAAAGAACTGAAAGCAGGGTCTCCTTGGAGCATTTTTCACAATAGCCAAAGAAGCAAGTAAACCAATTGTCCATCGACAGATGAAAGGATAATATATGATGTACACATGCAACAGAATATTATTCAGCCTTAAAAAGGAGGAAATTCTGACATAAGCCACAACATGGGTGAAACTTGAGGACATTATGCAGAGTGAAATAAGCCAGTCACAAAAGGACAAATACTGCATGATTCCAGTTATATGAGGTACCTGAAGTAGCCAAATTCACAGAGACAAAAAGTGAAGACAGTGGTTGCCAGGGGCTCAGGGGGTGGGACAGCAGGCAACGGTGACTTCTTGTTTAATGGGTATAGAGTTTTAGTTCTGCAAGATGAAAAGAGTTCTGGAGATTGGTTGCCCAACATTGTGACTGTACTTAAAACTACTGACCTATACAATTAAAAATGGTAAAGGTGGTAATGTTATATGTTCTTTACTATAATTAAAACAATTTCTTTAATCAACTCAAAAGATTTCTAAGTTTACCTCCCTCACCCCCTCCTTATTCAGACACAACAATAAAACCGTTTGGTCACTGAATGTGGCTGTCAACAGGAAGAAGAGATCATCTCCACTTGGCCACCTGGGATTCTGCCCTGACCATTCCTGAGCATGATGTTTCTTTCTTTCCCCTAATGGAAACCCCAGGCTGGCCTAACTGGTATGCTTGCTCTCTGGGTGGCAGCCCAGCCAAAAGAGGGCTTTGGTAATTCAAACTTAATTCAGGTTCAGCCACCTGGCTTTTCCTGTTGGATTTCCATGGACTTACATAATAAAGATAATGACCACTTGGTTAAGTATAATGTTCACCAATCCCCCTATGGTGGCCCATGTGGACTAAAGTGGGAGATACAAGAGGGTCTCTTACGTAATAAAAATGCCCTTGTGTCTCTTGCGCTTTACCTGTCCAGACATAAGGTCAGGGTCTGAGTCAGGGATGACTGGAAAAAAGGTAAAGTTAGCTATTGGAATGGGACACACTGATTTTTGTAGCAGTGGAAGGGATACAACAACCCTGGCAACCTGTGAGAGAAACACCTTAGACTTTGGGAGATAAGGAAAAAGGAGGGACATTAGTGATCTCTGTCTCTCAGAATCACCCCTCACACAGGAAAATTCCCTGGTGCAGCTCCTGCACATTGTGCAAAATCTAAAATTTAACTGCTGGCTCTGTCTGTCCACACCCTGTCAGACAGCTCTGATCACAACTTGATCACCATTCTCCTTAACCTCATAGAAAAGTCTCTCAGAAGCAGCAGAGGATGGTTCAAGCCCCTGCATCTCCCACACAAAACACCTGTCAATACCTCAAGGTGTCTTTTCTACCCCCATTCCCGTAGCTCTCACTCAGTCATTCCAAGGGACAGGTGAATGCCATCTGGCTGATGGCACAGATAAGCAAGACAGATTGGACTGATTGCCTTCAGGCAGTTTCTCCAAAAACAAGTACTGGACAATTATTCATGCTAAACTGGGAGCCCTAAGGTCTACCAGCCATCAGGGAGGCCACACTGAGGAAACTACCAGCCTATGCCCCCTGATGTAAGCAGATCCCACCTAAAGGGAGGCGTGGAAACAACTGTAAACAACGCATTCTTACAGAGGTGCAGGCCTTGGGAGTACTTCTTGTATGGAAGTCAGGCAATGCTTCCCTCTGGAAAATGCGGTGACCTGCATATTGAGGCACTAATCTCTTGGGATTCATCCAATTTTAAAAGGTTGTTTGAAATTTGTTCCTGACTTTAGCTGAAGCAATCAATGACATCACCTTGGTCCTAGAGGCATTCAGGTCAGTCTCAACTCACTGGCCAGGAATGCTATGGATAATAAAACAGCCGTACATTTCCTCCTGGCAGGCCAAGGCAAAACCTGTGCAATACATCCTGCAATATCTAGATGAATGCCTTGGGCCAAGTGGAAAGTCAGTACAGAAACTTAAAGAGAAAGCCACCTGGCTCTCTAAAGCAGACCCTAAAGGTTTATTGCATTTGTTTAGCTGGCTGGCTCAGACCCTGGGGGGCACAGCTGAGGTCAATATTGCAGTTTTATCCTCATCCTGCTACCTTGTTGACAGTAACCTTAATTAAATGTCTCATAAAACAAACTGAATGGATCTGGTCCCAGCCTCTGTCAGAAAGATTAATCGGAGTGACCAATGAAGTTGTATAATCATGGGAAATCTTATCAGAAGTCCAGAAGATATATTATAGAAATGAGGGGTGAATGTTAAAAGGCAATTATACTAGGGTCTGTCATGTTTCTGTACTTCTTGCCAATGGAGGCATTGATTCCCTTTGTTCCATTCTAACACGTTAAAGTATGTTTGCATAGGGAATAGTCTTGAAGGACAAAGAAACAGTGTCTTCTTAAGGAGCAAAGGGCAGATTTATTTGCTGTTTAGTATAATAAGATGTCATCTCCCTCCAGGGCAAAGGTCAGGTAGGCTTACTGCCCAACAGAATAGTTTGGGTTCCCTAACTGGAGGTTCCTCTCCTGTAATAGACTGTACTGTACCACAGGCATCACTCACCCCCTTCACATTCCTCTATGGAGCTGGGGGCTTGGGAAACTGGCATAAATCCTGACACTCTTGCTCCTGCTATCCTCGTGAGTAATAAAGTCCTATGTCTCTGACCCAGAAGTCTTCTACCAGTAACTATGAATCTGTGGCAGGCTAACCTGTTAGCTTGCATGGAGGACAAAATCTCAGACCCTTCACAGTTCTTGAAACAACTGTTTTTATAGTGAAACAATTCACATCTTCTGAACACCACCCCGCTCCCCAAAATTCTGAGGATTGCTTAATACAGAGTCGTTGATGTTACAAAACGTATGGAGCCACATCTTGTTAGGATTCTTCTACACATCTTTTAAACTCCTTCCTTTTCTAATAGGTCCATCACAAGTTTAATTAGCACAAAGTTTAGCCAAATTTTGCCTGACACATAATTAAGTTTAGGAATCCATAATTCTACAGAAGGGAAAATATTGAGATTTCAATGGAAGGTGAAAAAGATGGAACAATACTCACTTTGGTTTGCTTCAAGCTCCCCTGAACATTCACTCTGTCTCCTATGCAAGGTCATCTTGTATAAACAGAAGAAGTGCCTCCAGGTTTAGTCCTAGGCACTTTTCTCTTTATAAGCTCTCTTTGGCAAATTCATCTACATTTGGGCTTAAATTGCCATTTATACACACATTAACTTTTCTATATCTATTCAATACCTCTCCTCTGAGCTGTAGATTCATACATAAAACTGACATTCCTCTCAGATATGTCAGTGGTACCTCAAAGTGAATTTGCCCAAAATCAAACACATAGTCTACTCAACCCTAATTTCAATGTGCCTACTTCAGTTCTCTATTAAGTTAAATAAGTCAGACATCTAGCATTTATTTCATATCCAATATCACTGAATCTTGTCACATATACCTTTAAATACCACCAGAAATCTGTTTCCAACAATTTAATCCTAATCAATCCACTATCGTCTCTCACCTTGGCTATTGCAATAGCCTTCTAACTGGTCCACTTGCATCCAATCTGGCCTTTTTCCAATCTGCTCTTTATGGTGTAATCACGACGATCTTTACAAAAAAGGAAACTTGAGAACACAAAATGAAAAAATATGTATATTTCACTGCTTAAACCCTATTAAAAGAGCATCCCACACAGTCCCCAGTCTTCAAGGGAAAAATAAATTCAAAATGGCTCAAGTTCTTTCCCTATTTTTCTCCAACATCACGGAGTCCACAACTCTACTTCTTAAAGTCATCTTTTTTTCACCTTTCCTCACACACTGCAGAACTATTCAGGACACTGTTTCCAATTACTTGAAAAATTCTACTTTGGGTCTACTCTCCATTCTTAATTCTGAATTGTGAAAGTCCAAATCACAACCCGTCCAGCAATGCACAACCCTCCATATGGCAGGGTGAGCAAATAAAGTGGGTAGGAGGAGGGGAACAAAACCTGTTCTAAATCAGAACATTTGTATAACAGCAGTATGCATATGTTCACCAAGTGAGAGTTAGCTTTTTCAGTGAGACTAATTCTTTCTCATAATCGATTTCCTTACTTTCACACTTTTTTCTTCATTTTAGATAGGGAAAGAAGCAGTTTCATATAAAGAAAATTAGTGTTAATCTTAATATACTAGAGACAAAATCAGAGTTACCCTAGTTGAGAAGGACTAAAAGGCCCAGGAGACCACCCTATAGCAATCCTTAGAACCACTAGGTTTGGGGAGGGGCGGGGGGGACGCAAACTTGAAATCAGGAAACCTAGGTTTGAATACTGCCTCTTTCACTTACTAGATACAAATTTTTTTATTTTAGAGACGGGGACTCATTCTGTGGCTCAGGCTGGAGTGCAGTGCATCATAGCTCACTGCAGCCTCACAGGCCCAGGCTCAAGCAACCTTCCCTCCTTAGCCTCCCAAATAGCTGGGACTATGAGCCCACGCCACCACACACAGCTAATTTTTTTTTATTTTGGAGACAGGGTCTCGGGCTGGTCTCGAACTCCTGGCCTCAAGTGATCCTCCTGCCTCAGTCTCCCAAATAGCCAGGCTTCCAGGTATGAGCCACCATACCTGCCTAGATGTAAAACTTGATACAAGTTTTAATTCACTAAATTTCCATTTTGCTTATATAAAATGGCAATAAGATAATATTAGAACCTATAACATCGGTGATAAAAAAAAAAAGTAAAAAAAAATTGAATCTTATTTATCAAACTACCCAATCTACAACCCTGCAATTAAGAAAAAGCATTTCTAAAATATTCATATGAAAATCTGAAGGTATATTATATATTTGAAATATGATGAATGTGAATTACATTCACATCTCTAGTTTTGCCACTGGCAATAGGATTTTGAAGGACTTCTCAGAGCAAGTCTAATAAGCACTTAGGTCCTGACAGGTTGAAAACTCAATGATTCCAAGGTAAACAAACTGTAATAAAATTCATTTGAAAAAATAAAATGGATCATATAGGTGCGGATATCAGAAATACCAACCAGAGAAAAGATAAAAACCCAAAGACAAGTTCTCATAAATGAAGACCATGCTTGATGAGTCAGCACCTGAGGTAAAAGTGACAAAGTCAAAATAGAATATACATGAGACAAATTTAGAACTGATAGAATGAACATGTACAGAGGGGATAACCTTTTAAAGCATGAGTACATTCCTAAAGGCCCTATATAATTCAAAGCTCACAAAATTCAAGAACTAAGTTTAGCAAAAGATGGTGTTTCTGTTTACTGGTTAAACATCAAATGAAAATAAAATAAACAGTTTAGCAATTTCCTTGTCCAGTTTTGAAATTACGCAATGGTTCACAAAATTTTTTAATTTGAAGGAAGTCTTCACATTTTAAAAGTAATTTTCCAAGTTTTATTAATATTTTATATTGTATTTTCAGCACTACAATGGGCTGGTTAAAAAGACTTAGCTGTGGTAGTCTAATACAAAGCAAACAAGGCCTTTAAATTTAGGTAATATAAGAGGCATAATCTAGAGCTAATAATACACTGGAAAACTCTTCTGATAGACTCAATATGATAAGCAAAAATAATATCAAGAGCCGTGAGAAAGAATAATGGCAACAGGGAACATAAGATAATCAACAGAAATATCATACAATAAAAATTATTAGAACACTCAGTGTAAGATTTTTAAAAACGCTCTCCCCTTTATGATTATACATTGTACCTCTAGTTATAATTAAGGAAAGAAATAAGAAAACAGTAAAGGCCAGGCACTGTGGCTCATGCCTGTAACCCTAGCACTTTGGGAGGACAACGTGGGAGAATTGCTTGAGGCCAGGAGTTTGAGAACAGCCTGAGCAACACTGTGAGACCCCATCTCTACAAAAAGCAGAAAAATTAGCAGGGCATGGTGGTACACACAAGTAGTCCCAGCTACTTGGGAGGCTGAGCCAGGTGTATTGCTTTAGCCCAGGAATTTGACATTGCAGTGAGCTATGATGATGTTACCGCATTCTATCCCAGGCAACAGAAACTCTGTCTCAAAAAATAAAATGAAATTTAATTGAAAAAAAGAAAATAGTGAAAAAGAAGTTCAAAATAGAAACGTGAAAGAAAAAATTGGGTGGTCTTCAAAGGCAGGTACACCCACACCTACTCACAATCACACACAATCCTTGTTGCCCCACTTCCATCCAACATGGTATTGATGTCAAATCTTCCCAAACTGATTTACAACTTCAATGCATCCCAATAAAAATCCCAATAGAGTTTTTCAAGGTTTCAAATGTATATGGAAAGGCAAAAAGGAAAGAATGGCTAAGACATGGTTTTAAAAGAAAAATAAGAAGGAAGGAGAGTAATTTGCCATAGTAAGCTGAGATACGAAGCCATAGTAAATCAGACAGTAGGGTTCTTCGACAGAGTTACATAACTGGACCAACACAGGACAAGAGCGAACTTAAACAAACTCATGCTCATAAGAAAACTTGGTACCTTACAGCGATACCACAGTGAGAAAGAATGTATTATTCAAGCAGAACAACTAGTTTGCCGTACAGAAACACCGAAAATGGATCCCTAACTCACACCACAGGAAAAACAGAACTCCAAATCCATTAAACGTAAGTGTAAATAAATGGCATATTTACACATTAATGAGAATGAACAAACTACTAAGAATAAACTGCCTATATGCAATATAGATAAGTCTTAGAAATTAAAATGCTGAAAAGAAAGTAGCAAATCATGCTAGACTACATACAGCATGAATCCATTTTTATAAAACCCAACACAAGCAAAATTAAATAATAACTGCTTAGAGATACACATGTGATAAAAAAATTTTAAAGTAAAAGGGAATGATATACAGGTAGAAGAAACACATTTGATCATTTTCTAGTTCTTAGTTTTGGTGGTGGATTGATAGATGGTTGTTTTATTATTACATATATTATAACATACTACTATTACTCTTTTGAATGTATTAAATGTTAAGATAATTTTAATGCATTAATATTTAATTGCACACAAAGTACGAAACCTCACAGAAAAGAATGATTAATATTCCTGGAGCAGCATCAAAAGACTCCATAAAAGAAATCTCATTTTAGCCAGCCATATTTAGTATGTCAAACAGAGGAAAGGAGAGTAGGGAAAAGAGGAAAATCCAAGCACAGGAAACAGCCTAAACCACAGCAAAGAGACACAAAAATAAAACACCTACTCAAAGATTAGAGAAAAGCTAAAACAGTATGAATAAAAAAAGACTATGGAAATTAAGAGACCAAACTTGAAAACTTCTTTTTAAAGGTTCAATCAGGCCTTTTATAAATATGAGCAGACAGGGAACTGAATAAGTAAAATAAATTGCATGGTAAGCAAAAGTTCTAAAAGAAAGATTAAAATATTCCAAAAACAATCCTATTTAGTGAAGAAAATGTTATTTTCTGAAACAGATGTAGAAATAAAAATGATAAATTCCATAAGTAGATAAGATTTTTAAATTATCTTTAAAGACACGATTATTTAAAACTACTTCATAGCAATATGTTGTTTTTCCTTTCCCTTGTCATTTGGGGGGAGTGGGGGGAACAGTACATATGCTGCTTTTAAAGATCTCCCAGAAAAATCCTTCCCAATTATCAAAAGACAGAAAGGCAGGCAGGAAAGAAGTATGACACAGCAACACGACATAAAGTTTCACATATTTTCTACAATATCATATCAGAAGGCGTACTATCCTCACAACTGCCACTACAAGGAAGGCTTTATGGGGTTCAAGCAAAGAACCTCGTATATAAGTAAAAACATAATAAAATGTTGGTTGAAAAAATAACTACGGAATAAAACTTGAAATACTTCTGCCCTGAATAGAAAAAGGAGAGGGGTAGAAAAAGGGTAGAAAAAGCATAAGAGAGTCCTGAGACAAGCTTAACAGAGAAAGCCTTCAGCCAAGAAAGAGACAATCTTTGTCTGTTACTGCTTATTTGGACCAGACTCTGGAAATGGCCATATGCCCAAAATTCTGTGTTACAGAGCTTTGTTCAATAAGCTTGAAACTAGGTCCCAATCAGCTTCGAAGTTAACTTGATTCAGAATGACCTATATATACACACTATTAAATAGATCCATTTAGAAAAGATGAGCTACAAAATCAGACTCTGGTGGAAAAACATAAAACACTTGGATCAGAATTATTTTGAAATATTTCATCCTGGGAAAAACTGAATCT
>RJWJ010042136.1:0-13182 GCA_004363605.1 Indri indri | reverse complement strand
AGGCCGGGCGCGGTGGCTCACGCCTGTAATCCTAGCACTCTGGGAGGCCGAGGCGGGCGGATCGTTCTGAGCTCAGGAGTTCGAGACCAGCCTGAGCAAGAGCGAGACCCCGTCTCTACCAAAAATAGAAAGAAATTAATCGGACAGCTAAAAATATATAGAAAAAAAAAATTAGCCGGGCATGGTGGCGCATGCCTGTAGTCCCAGCTACTCGGGAGGCTGAGGCAGGAGGATCGCTCGAGCCCAGGAGTTTGAGGTTGCTGTGAGCTAAGCTGACGCCACGGCACTCACCCCAGGCAAGAGAGTAAGACTCTGTCTCAAAAAAAAAAAAAAAAAAAAAAAAAAAAAAAAAAAAAAAAAAAAAAAAAAAAAAAAAAAAAAAAAAAAAAAAAAAAAAAAAAAAAAAAAAAAAATACATAAACTGATGAAATAATGAATGCATGAAAAACTACCCCAAAAAAGAATATAAGCAAACAGTAGATAAAGAACACACATCAAAAGAGGAATGACCTTAGAAAATAGAAGAAAATTTCAGACAGAAATGCTTCTTCTCTTGAAGAGAAAACGTACCTATGTCCAATCTTTAATGCGACCTGTAAGAACTGGCATCAGCTTTTCTTCCCTACATTTCCTATAACTCTCCCTCACATTCCCATGCCTCAGATATCCTGGTGGTCTGTCAGTTTCAAAAACAGCTAGCTCTTTCAGAATCTTCACTCTCATGTCCTTCTGCTTGGAAAGTTCTACCTTACATACCTAAATCCTTTCCTTAAGCCTGACTAACTCCTTAAAGCCAAGTTTGTCTTTTATGCAAAGATGCCTGTAACTCTAAGAGTGGCACATAATAGAAGCTCAACTAATATGTCAGCATTATTATTTACATATGGGAAGAGATGTCTAGAAAAATACTCTAAACAGCCACTATTTCTAGGGTAGGGTATGAAGTGATTTTTACGGTATTCTTCTACCTTTCTGTGATATTTTAGTTTTTATAACAAATATACATAATTTCTACAAATGAATAAAGGCATTTTGAAAAAAGAAATAAAAATCTGGCCCCTTCCCACATTGATTATGCATGCTGAAAAATACTATACAGTTTTATTTTATTAAAAACATTGTAACTTTTCATTAATGCAGACTGGTATGGCCCCTGATATGGAAAATTATTAATAAAATGTTCTACGTACTCAGATCAAAGTACTGGGAGGTGTTTAAGTTACCTATAGGATAAACTTTCTACTCCTTCAAGAGTAATTATAAAATGTTTATTCCCAGATAATTTTGGTTAGTCTGAAATCCTTTGCCAGACATACTATCATTGGTTTTCAGATATAGTAAAGACTATACAAAGGAACACTACTTGTATAAATTCTGTATCCTATGGTCAAATCATGTCATGCCCTGACATAGGCATCTATGACTATAACCCAGAAAGGCCATTTTAGTAATGAACACTATCTGGGTGGTTGTGGGGGAAGGATGACTGAATTTCAAGTGTGCCAGGCTATCATGATGCCCCAGTCTATGTCTGATAATACATGAAATCTGTTTATCACACCATAACACCCCTCTGCCACAACCTCTACTAAACTGACACTCAGAAG
The DNA here is from genome assembly GCA_004363605.1 of Indri indri. NCBI lineage: Eukaryota > Metazoa > Chordata > Mammalia > Primates > Indriidae > Indri > Indri indri. The sequence continues at coordinate 11,575 of RJWJ010042136.1, read as the reverse complement.
TAGCAACTGACACATAGATAAAATTTTCTCTGAAGACACATAAACTGATTTCCAGACCATGTAAGTTAATGTCTATCAGATGGCCATGTGAATTCAGGCATGTCTGGGGTCTTTAACCCCAAAAGACAGAAAGTAGAATGTGAACATTCCTAACTATTCCTCTTAGCCTGCAGACCAAGGAGAAAATGCTGTTGTTACTAGCAGTTAAGAGAGCTTATTCTTCCAATCCTTTTAGACAATGCATATCATCATTTTAGCTTGTCATGCAATTCCACTTATAAACCCATGAAGTATAAGACAGCCAAAGCCATCTGCCTAAAAGAGCAGATTTGATAATAATACTTACTGTTTCAGCAAACTATTCCAAGATTTAGTTTGGTATCAAATACTATTTGCACAATTATATAAAACAGCCTAATTTATGCAGCTCTAAAGTCATATACACATGTAAATATTTACATAAAAAATACTACACACTTCTTTCAGGTTAGATTATTTAGTTACTTTTGAAATTAACTAAGGACTGCCCACTGTCAAGTAAAAGAGGCAACACACATCCAATTGCGACCTAAATGAGCCAAAGAGGAGATCAAGTGCAGTGGGCTGATCTAGCTAATGATAAAACAGACATTTTTAAATGTTATACTCTGCATTAAAGCAGCAAATCCCATGTACTGCCTTTGACAGTTTATTCTAAGATGCTCAGGAAACATAAAAAATTCTCGTTTAGTCCAGTTTGGGTCAAAAACTGTAGAAATTCCATGGAAGTGAAGAGGAAAAAAAGAGAAGGAAAAAAAATAAAAAACTGTAGATAACCAGAATGGAGTAAGTCCAAGATACTAACTCATGTATTTCTTGGCCCATCTCAAGATCTTTGGGTTCCTCCCAGAGCAGACCAATTCTAAGTCTGATTTCCCAGGAGGTTCGAATATGTAGAACATTTCTTGAATCATTCTAAGTAACTTAGAATTACAGTGCTTTACAAGTTCCTACAGTACAGACCCTGCACTCACCTAACCTATGGGGTCAAAGGTTCATGGACTATGTTTATACCTTTGTCCAGGTTATATCTAGTGGGACCACATCCCCTGGCCACATAATGCCAAGAACTGAAGTAGTCCTAGATAACAGGCATATACAGAATAAGGAGACACACAAATATTTCATCGTTCCAAATGAGGCACTGAATTAAGTGTCAGCATTATGTAAATGCCTTACGCTGCAGATGAATAAAGGCTGGATAAAGACAAACATTGGAAAGGTAGAGAGATAAGTGGTTCTGCTACTTACTGCCTATATGGGCTTGGGCAAATTACTTAACCTCTATACTGGAGCTCTCATCTCTAAAATGCAAATAATAATAGTATCTACTTCATAAATTTGTTATGAGGATCAAATTATTTAATGTCTATAACAGTACCTAGCATATATTATTAATAACAGTAAACTCTAGAGTATTTCTTAAAGATACACGTAGGAATGAAAAACAGAATAGGTATTTATGCACAGTATATATGAACTTTACTTCTAAGATGTGAACATGAATCTTTTTAATAGTTTCCCTCACTAATGCTTAAATTTTTCTACTATGGTATGATTTTTACAAACCAGCTCTATCAAGATTAATTATAAAAGTTAATTTAACTTTATATAATACTTTAACCTATTCCACTTAAAATACAGCTAATCCACAAAGGGAATAGTAGGATTGTTCTAGTTATTCATTTAACCTTCTTTCCTGCTAAAGGGATAGGACCTCTGAGTGCTGCACAGTTAGTGTGGTTAATAGGAGACAAGAATGTGATGAAATTTGGAAAGCTAAAAAAAAAAAAAAAAAACAGCTTAAATTAAAATACTTGAAAATTCAAATCAGTTATGTTTTAGTATTTTTAAGTACTAAGCAATTTTCTTCGAAAAAAAGATATAATTCACAAAACTATTTAAATAATGGCAGTAGGAAAAATTTACAAAATGAGAGTAAAAGCTATCATAAATCTGGATCAGAACTGCTTCCGTGCCCACAAGTACAGGTTAGTCATTCGAGAGTTTATAAGTTACTAGTCTGAGTTGAGAGAGACTTCTAGGAAGGGAGAAATGTGGGTCACACACTATTTAAACTACGTGTCCTTCTCAAAACTATAAGGAAAACATACACACAGATCGGTGGTTTCCAAGGCCTGGGGGGAGGGGGAAGAATGACTACAATAGGGGCAAGAAGGAATTTAGGGGATGATGGAACTTGATAATGGGGATGGTTAACAACAGGTCTGTCAAAACTCAAAGAACTGTAAATAAAAAGGGGTAAATTTTACCGTATGTAAATTATACCTTCAAAAAATAGAAAAAAGTTGTAGGGAAAAATTAAACTGTCTAAAAAAAATTAAACATAAAAAATTTGCATGTCCTTTAAAACAAATCATATGTAAGATTTCCCTTCATAAATTCAAATGCTAGAAAATGCTAGTATAATCAAGGCACATTAAAACATTTTCCAAACAGTGAGAAGTAAGGGAAAATACTTGATTTTAGGAAACATTAGCTCATCTTGAAATAAAAGACCACATAAGTTGATCGAATGCCTTTTTTTGGTCTCCTTGCTTTCTCTAAACTCGTAATTTTAGTTCAATTTTTACAAATATAAGAAAAGTATTAAAAAGACAGTTACAAATAAAACTAGGAAATCATTTATAACATGATTTTTACATACTGCAGAAACTATTAAAATAAACCCAGTTTAACACTTACTGTTCTATATTTCAACCATATGACTTGAGGAGGGTCCTAAAACCCCAGAAGATGAAGAGGTTTTGTTTTCCCTAGCAGGTCTGCAGAGTTCTGCTTCCTTACCCCTCCTGGGAAACCTCACACCTCCCAACTAGGGATAAGAATTTGCCACAGGCTTGATGCTGAGCGCTCTACCTTCACAACTAGCCAGCATGATGGGGAGTCAGAGGCAGAGAAGGGAAAAGGAAAGGGTGCTGCCAAGAGCTGTGCAACACCCCCCACCCACTCAAAAAGGCCGCCCAGGGCAGGAGCACCCGTCCTCTGCAGCTACTCACCCACACAACTCTAGTCTGGACTCAGGGGCAGGAGTCCATGGGCGTTACAGGGAACTGGGACCTCTTTGCTCGACCGAAGAACAATGTGCACGCCTGGAGAGGCTCCAGCAGTTGCCCTTCTCTCCCAGCACAGCTTCCCTCCCAGGACTGAGCCTGTCTTCTTGCTGATGAAAAAGAAGGGCTTAGATCCTGGCGGCGCGGACCCCGGGACTCTCAAACTTCCTCTCACTCCGCAATTTCTGTGTCTAAGGAAGAGGTACCTCTGCCATCCGTGCTCCCGCCTGCAGCTCTCAAACTTGTTGGGTTTAGAACCCCTTTACACTGTAGACAATTACCGAGGAGTCCAAAGAGCTTTTGTTTATGTGAGCTATCTGGTCTATCAACATTTACTGTATTAGAAGTTAAAACTAAGATTTAAAAAACTTACTAATTTATTTAAACCCATTATATGTTAATAACATTTTTTGGGGAAAAAACAGTATTTTCCAAAAACAGAAAACAGTGAGAAGGGTGGTATTGCTTTACATTTTTGCCAAACCCTTCACTGCAGGGCTCAATGAACAGCAGCCAGATCTCACATCTGCTGCTGCGGGCGGGCAAGAGGCCTCGGAAACCGCACAGCGCGCTCCTAAGAGAAGGAAAGCACAAAGGCCAACGGTGTCCTAGCAGTACTGTGAAATGGTTTTGACCTTGCAGATCCTCTGGAGCCTCAGAGGCCCCAGAGCCCTGGCCCGCCCTGGTTCCCAGGAGCCCTGCTCGGCAGCCAGCTTCCCAGCGGCCAGTGTCTTCGTCAGATACGCGCCAACCCTGGACTTTCTGCCTCGCTCTCCCTGGTCCCCTCACCACTGCCGCCTGTACCATCTTCCCTAACCTAAAAAACAAAGCAACAACAAACTTGCTACTTCCCTTCTTCCATGTCACCAAACTTCGAGAAAAAAGTAGTTCCCACAGCCTCTACTGCCTCGCTTACTATTCTAATTACCAGACTAATACACAGAGATGTTCTTATTTTTTAAAAAAATGCAAGCAGTATAGATAAATAACCATCCACAATCCCAACCTCTTCTTTAGAGGCCTGGGTAGACTGCAGTGGCATCATCATAGCTCACTGGAACCCCAAACTCCCGAGCTTAAGTGACCCTTCTGCCTCGGCCCCCGAGTAGCTGGGACTACAGACCCGCATCTCCACCCCCGGCTAATTTTTTCTATTAATATTTTCAGTAGAGACAGGTCTCGCTCTTGCTCGGGCTGGTCTGGAATTCCTGAGCTCAAGCCATACTCCTGCCTCGGCCTCCCAAAGTGCTGGGATTACAGGCGTGAGCCACTGCGACCGGCCTAGATTCCATTTCTTTTGGTGACCTAAGTTATGGATCAAAGAATAATGGCTACCAATCAGATAAAATGAATTTATGCTCTTACACAAAGTGAGTACTAAGCTAATGTTAAAACCATGTTGATTTTATGACAATACAATAAGACAGAATAATGAGGCTTATAACTATGCCTTGTATGTAACATCTACATATTTCATTACCTATAATGCAGATGAATGCTTCTATATTTGTATCGTCTTAATTTACAGTAAGTGCCTTTAGGGTTTATGAAACATTTTCATATATAGCATCTCTTTAAAATTGCACAACTCTATGAGGTTAACGTTTTATAGATAAAAAAGACAAAGTTTTGAGAGAAAAAATTACTTGCTCAAAATTGCATAGCTGGAAAGATGCACGCCCAGAAACCCAAAGATAAAACTTGTATCTTCTAACTCAAATCAAATCCTACTCCTTTATATCATTTGAATAGTACATCAAAAACTCTAGCAATATAAAAATATTAAGTTCTTGCCCATTTTTACACCAATTTGGAACAATTATCTCTACTTTCAAAGTTGAATAGAAAATATAAAAATTAATTGAATGTAAAAAATAAATTATTTTTTATTATACAATATAATCCCTTAAGAAGCCTGCATTTTACTTAAAACAATTAAAATTTACCAAATCCTATATCAATATTTAGATGCATTATAAAATTAGAAATATAAATTCTTAAATCCTTTATGTAGGCATTGCCATTAACAAAATATCTACCACCTCTAATCTAAGGATGATATGACTGCTACTGAAAACAATACCATACATACATGCTGCCCTAGTACTTCAGTGTCATACTTGAAATTCCTGCAAGGGACACATAGAATCTCCTTAATTTCACAATCAGAATTTTGAATAAAATTAAACTATTAAAAAATAATAAATCTACCTATACAAATAATAAGCATTTAACTCATTATTCACCTTACTAAAACACTGTTTCCAAGTCTCTTATTTTTCCTACACTATTCCATGGGAGTACAACACATTTAATTGATCTCTTTATTGTATTATTGCCTTTATTACATATTTTATATAGATTATATTTTACATTATATACATATTTACATATATATTATATTACATTATTTACACATATATTACATTATATTATATTTCATATATGTCTTTATTATATATTTCACATCCTACATTGGATTGTGAAAAAATAAATTGATCTTAAACTAATTCTTATTAAGGGCTCTGGATCTTAGCTAACTCAATTGTACAAATAATAATAGGATAAATTTTTAAACTATGATTAAGCTATTCTTTAGAACATACCCTGACATTATAAAAATATGGACAAGGTAACTAATTTTTCTTTACATTTTACTCTTCCTAAATACAGAAAATATATACCTGCTTTTAACACATCCTATCAGAAGACCAAGAAACTGTAGTGAGATAGTTCAGGATACAAGTTAGTCTAAACAGGACTGCAATTGCTTCACTAAGAAATATTTCAGATTTCACTTACCTCTGTTTCTGTACAATGTGAATACCCCAATTTACCTGTAATAAAAATACAAAAAGTTACTTTCAAAGAATTTCAGTTTTTAATCATTGGTAAAAAAAAAATTGAACTACTCTAGCCATGGCTTTATTATATCTATGAAAATACCTGTGCAAATAAAAGGTACAAATGACCAAATATTCTTAAAGGTCCTAAGAGATTTAAGTTTAAATATGCCCATAAGGAAATAAAAAAGAAAAAGATGAGAAAAATATGCTCAATTGTAATAAGATCTAAAACATATATACATATTTAAAATGCATATATACAAATTAATCAAAGGAAAATAAAAATACTTTTAAAGTCTTGCTTTCTTTTTAAAATACTTTAAAGGCATTTCGAATATACCTTAAGAAACCTTTGAAAGACTCTTAGGCTTTTCCCCAAATATATTTCCAGTTTAAAGGTACAGTGATTATTGTAAGGAGAAATGTTTCAAATATATGATGGTTGTTTTCCTTTAATATATGATTAGGCAAAACTATATAATTACTTTAGTAATTCTTCTAATAGAGGATCATCTAAAAAATAGCTAGAACTGAACAATATTCGGCTGTACCAACATTAGTATTTTCTCTTCTTCACCAATAAATACATAATACCAAGGAACATGTACAGTTATGCATTTCTGTCAATTTGGCTGACTAAAACACACTTTAAAAATAAAAATGGCTATTTTAAAGAAGAATCACTTATTTAATAGTTTTAACAAAAAGAACAGATAACAATTATATTAGGTACTAGAAAACTTAATTTCCCCAGTCTACTCTTCTTAGATCTCATTGTCATAAGTTCAAACATACGTCTCCCTCTATACCTCTCCCTCTACCCAACATCATCCTCCCACTTAATTCCTTCCTCTCCCCAGCCTACTACTCCTATACCTACCTCGTAACGGTTGTTCTATCAGTCCGGTTATTTTTTAAATACTTAACTAGAATTGACATAAATTAGAGTCTATTATGACACCACCAAAGAAAAATAATAATAGTTTTTGTATGCCTCTCAATTCTTAAAAGTTGAAACCCACAATTTCTCATCACCTAATGACCCTAATGTGAAACATTGGCTGAAAACAAGAGACCTTGGGTTCTGTGAATTAAAAATTATATATAAGCAATAAATAATTAAAAACTACATGAATAGATATAAAATGAGGTTAATATCTAAGGGTTTTATATAATAGGGTTTGATAAATATGATTGTTACTTTATTTATGTATTGTTATATAAAATTACGTATTATATAGTTACATATATCATACTTTTTATTTATTCATACATATGATTGTTTATTCAGACCATTAAGGCTTCTGGGAGATTAATTATACTTAACTCCTATAAAAGTGGTAATTTATTTAACTTAGGAAAATACTTTTGGACAGGAACAGCTCAAAGAAGGGCACAGACTGCCTCTGAGCAAACATTTACTGAATGCCTACTTTGTACAGGGTGGAAGGAGGAAGGAAGGGAGAAGTACTCAGACTATAACAGAAGAATTTAGGAAGGAGGATTGCTTGAGCCCAGGAGTTTGAGGTTGCAGTGAGCTACCATGATGCCACTGCACTTTAGCCCGGGCAACAGATTGAGACCCTGTCTCAAAAAAAAAAAAAAAAAAAAGAATACATGGATTTATCTGACAACCTCCAGCTGTTTTTAAAAAAGAAAAAATACATGGATTTATGGCCAGGCGCGATGGTTCATGCTTATATTCCCAGCACTTTGGGAGGCTGAGACTGGAGGATCCCTTGAGGCCAGAAGTACAAGACCAACCTGGCCAACATAGTGAGACCCCAAATAAATGGGTTTACATCTTTTGCAGGATATATTCTTAATTCTTAAGGCAAAGAGAATTGCAAAGAAATCTAGAATTTTATGTAGTAGGTTTGCTGTTGGTAGTATTGCTGGTGAAAATTCTGAGACTATTTTGCATATATTGTAGCACTGAGCAGAGGAGGAGCTGTGGCTTACACCATGGGGGGAGCAATATACAAACCTAAAACCTGAGAAGCAGCGCAAGAGCCCTGTGGTGGCAAACTGGAACTGGAGGTATTATACAACTTTAATGTGTGTCCTAGCCCTGAGAACCCTATTTACAAGGGCACGCCTATACCCCCTCAATGGAATCAGGACTCCCTGGGAAATTGGCTGGGACAGGGAAATTACAAGATAAGCCTGGAACATTTTTTTGTACCTGAAAACATGAAGTGCTTAAAGAGTAACACAGTGACGTCAAAAGCGCACAAGAGTCCATGAAATAAAAGTTTTTTCAATGACCTCCATTATAAAACTGAAAATGCTTCCCTATAAGAGTATTCGAAACTTCTTGTGCGAGCGTATGCCTGCTTTTGGTTATCCAGTTTGAACTGGTGAATAACTCATGAAAATATTTAAAGGTCATTAAGTATGAAGTACCTGACCACCTACACAGCTCTGCCATCCACATCCCTGCCCAGACACTGACCTAGGGATCAGAAAATCCCAACCACATGACATCAGGGCTTAAAGGAGCCTTAGAAATAATCTTGCCCAACCCATTCATTTTAAAGATGAGTAATCTGAGAGCCTGAGGAGTCAAATCAGTTGACATAATAACACAGAGTTAGTGACAGAGCGAAGAGCACACTCCAAGGTTCCTGACTTCTAGTCATGCACATTGGTGTAGTTTTCTCATTCTACACCTCCATTCCTACTTCCAGGGGCAGGTGGGGTAGGGGAGGGGACTGTAGGGGTGCTGTCTAGGCTAACTACCATTTATAGTGTTTCCGGGGAAATGGGGAAATGTGATCCCCGTTTGCGACTCAACAACACCTTCTTAAGTTGGAAACTGCCAGTATAGCACCAAGGGATTTACAACTTTTGAGTCTTTCTTCAAGGCTTAGCCACCTCTGTTTCACAGAACCAGACCTAAGGAATGAATCCCTCTAAAACCTAGAAATCCTGTGACTTGACCTATGATTTCAGTAACCTAAAAGGATGACAGGCCTTACCAAGGCTTCAAATTATTAAATAGTGAATTAGTTCTTTCAATTAAATAATTTTATTAGGATGAGTTTAATAAGAAGGCTAGAATAACTATGCGATGATGTAAAATAAAAGGAAAAATCTGAAATGGTATTTAAACATCAAGTTTTCAATCTTTCAACGTTATCAAAAAAGTACTTACGCATTAGGAAGAGGAATGATTTGCACAGGAAACCAAAACATCAGCTCAGTGTTTCTCAAAAGGAATGGGCATTTTAATAATGCTGCAAGAATCAAGGTTGTGTTTTAAACCACTCTTTTTACTCTTTCTGAAAGATCTGATCTGATCTGCTCTGAAGATTTACTAGATAAGTCCCCTTCATGTCCCAGGAAATAGAAAAACCAATTATCTTCCTATAGAAACTGATAAAGAACAGCCTTAAGAAACATCCTAGGCCGGGCATGGTGGCTAACGCCTGTAATCCTAGCACTCTGGGAGGCTGAGGCGGGCGGATTGTTTGAGCTCAGGAGTTCGAGACCAGCCTGAGCAAGAGCGAGACCCTGTCTCTACCAAAAATAGAAAGAAATTAATTGGACAGCTAAAAATATACATAGAAAAAATTAGCTGGGCATGGTGGCGCATGCCTGTAGTCCCAGCTACTCGGGAGGCTGAGGAAGAAGGATTGCTTGAGCCCAGGAGTTTGAGGTTGCTGTGAGCTAGGCTGACACCACGGCACTCGCCGCAGGCAAAAGAGTGAGACTCTGTCTCAAACAAAAAAAAAAAAAAAAAAGAAACAACCTAGTCCTGGTATAAAATGTCTGTCATAAGGAATTCATCAACTAAGACAACACTGTCATCTTCAGCAGACATTTTAAATCTTAAATATTGATAATCAGATCATGCCATCCAGCAGGTCTGCTCAGGAAGAATACTGGTCAGTAGGCCCACTCATAGCCGTGGCTGTTCAGGATTAGACACAGCATGCTCTCTGAAATCTCTGATGGACCACACAATTATCTGATGGACGGTTTCAGAAAAAATTTATAGATTTTGGCCGGGCGAGGTGGTAGCATTCTGGAAGGCCAAGGCAGGCAGATTGCTTGAGGTCAGGAGTTTGAGACAAGTCTGAGCAAGAGGGAAACCCCATCTCTACTAAAAACAGACAAATTACCCAGGTGGCGTAGTGCACACCTGTAGTCCCAGCTACTCGGGAGGCTGGGCAGGAGGATTGCTTGAGTCCAGGAGTGTGAGGTTGCAGTGAGCTATGATGATGCCACTGTACTCTCCCCAGGGCAACAGAGCAAGACTGTCTCAAAAAAAAAAAAAAAAAAAAAAAAAAAAATTTACAGATTTTCATGTGGATGAATAATATTTTTAAATTAAGGTAGCTAGCTATCTTTGCAGTATAAACCTCAACATATGGCTGAATTATCATGCAATCACATTACCAATACAATTCAAATTAACTAAATAAGCAAAAGGCAAACTATGCCCACCAAAAAGACACGGAATCCCTGGAATTTTTAGGATAAATAAATGGCTCTCAGAATAATTCTCCAATTTTTCCCCATGTCACCAAACTTTGACAACGTTTAGGTCCATCTGACCAAGTGAAAGTATATTCTTTTTCATGAAAGATACCAACAGATATACCCGGCCCTCCTGCCAGCTTGCCTCCCCCACTCTCATTTGTTCAGTAAATATTTATTGAATACCTAAGTACTACTGACAAACACTGATGACATACTATAGTAGTGAACAAACCAGACATGGTCCTTGTCCACATAAAGCTTACATTTTAGTGAACACAGACCAGAAAAAAAAGCAATCAAACAAAATAATTACAACTGGTGATAAATGCTATTAAGGTCACAAAAGGGAGAGGAGAAAGGAAAGAACAAATGACCACTCCTTGAGATGACATTTAAACAGAAAACTTGAAGTTGGGTAGAACTAACTACAGGGCTGGAGGAAGAACCTGTTCCAGAACCAGGCAGTGTGTGATAGGCCCCGAAGTGTTTGGTGGATGAGTAGCATAAACTGTGTGTGGAAAGACAGGCAGGGGCAGATCACACAGGCCTGTAAAGATAGTATAAGAAGGCTAGATTTGATTTTAAGTATGATGGGAAGCTACTGAAGGATACTAAGCAAGAGTCTCCAGCTGACTCCAGGTGTATTTCCAGGTCAGTCTCACTACTATCTGGAGAACAGAGTGGAGAGGGCCAGAGTGGAAAGCCCAAGGCCAGCGAGGAGGCTACTGTCATTGTCCTGGAGAGCAATGGGGTATAGGGGGTGCAGCCAGCTCAGCATGGTGGCAGTGATGAGGAAGAAAAAGAGAGGATTCAGGAGATAATTTGGAAGTAGAATTAATAGGACTTGCTAATGGATTGAACTGGGAGTGAAGTAGGGTAAGAAGAATAAAGAATGACATCCTGAACATGTTTTCAAGAATAATATCCTCAGGCCGGGCGCGGTGGCTCACGCCTGTAATCCTAGCACTCTGGGAGGCCGAGGCGGGCGGATAGTTCTGAGCTCAGGAGTTCGAGACCAGCCTGAGCAAGAACGAGACCCCGTCTCTACCAAAAATAGAAAGAAATTAATTGGACAGCTAAAAATATATATAGAAAAAAAATTAGCCGGGCATGGTGGCACATGCCTGT
>RJWJ010042135.1:0-13183 GCA_004363605.1 Indri indri | reverse complement strand
TCAAGTGAACAAAAAGCAAGATAGAACCATCAAAACTTTCAAGAAGGAAGTGGTCCTCTGACTACCAGCACTAGAAACTCTGAATAGCTTATCCTTGGAAGGAAAGACATTACCAATACCGACTCATTTTCAAATTCTTTCACTTTATTGCTTTGACTCTTCTTGCCTAACCTTGCACATTGTTGTTGAACAATAACTGACAAACAATATTAATGGTGCTTGTAAAACTAGAGAACACAGAGTTTTCTCACAAATCAAAGAAATAGAATGGCATCCTCCTCTTCAGCACTATAATGATAAATAGAAGAAAAAACCATAAGATTTTGTCATTTACTGTATCATGAAATCTTTCAATTTCTATAAAATCCAAGCACATCGCCCTCATAAAACTAAAAAATTAATTGAAAACTACCTCACTGTGCCTTATATTGAGTTAGTACTATTCTCTCACTATGTAATAAAAATTTTCATTTATCATCAGAAGTTATCTGCTGTGTTCCATTGAATGCTATACAAATTTTTTAAATTCTAGTTTACTTTTAACTATCTTATCAAAATACAATTTAGAAATATTTAACAGAAAGAGAATTAAAATGCTACTTCTTAAAAGAAAAAAATACCCTACCCAATTAACAATTATTTAATGAAAACAAAGAAGTATAGCAAGGAATATTTCTTACTTAGTTTGTATTACCATGTTAAATAACACACCAATATTGCTTCCTGGTGAGATTTGTTCTCACCAGATTTCTGAGTAGAAAAGCATTAGTTGGACACTAAACTTGATTCTTATTTCTGTTGCTAATAGTTTTAGTAATCTTGAAAAAAATTATTTAACATACCTAAGCTTAGTTTTGTTGTCTATAAAAGTGTGGCAAAAATATCTTTCTCACTATATGTTACAAGGGTAAACCATGAAAAAGAAAAAAATCGGGTTTTTAATTAGGAATTATTACTAATATCAGTTCCAAATTAGCAAAGTTTTCCAAATATGGTAACTTTAAAGAGAAATAAGTTATGATTTTCTAATATTTAAAACCCAAACAAAATAATTATCTTAAGTAATATGTAGCATTAGCATAATTTATAAAATATGTAGTGCACAATGTAACTTTAGAGGCTATCGGCTATTTCTAGTTAAAGCTTTAATCTAGAATATTTTAAGGCCCAAATTTATACTAATGTTTATCTTTGAACTCTGCTATATTTCCATTGTGGTTTTATTTACAAAGCTAATCATCTTCAGGGTTTGAAAATACTATATTACAAAGAATAGAGAATTTCCATGGGAATGAACCTTGAAAACAAAACCAAGTCTTCTTTCTAGTCTATGGAGATTAAAGATGGCTACGATTTTTTTTTTTTTTTTGACACTCCTCTGATCAAAAGGAAGAATTTATGTCCACTTGCTTTAAATTTGGGTAGGGTCTGTGTGACTGCTTGACTAATAAAATACAGCAGTATTGATGCTGGGCCCAAGCTTCTGTGCCCAAGCCTTAAGATACTGACAGCTTCAACTTCCTTCTGGAACCCAACTGCCATGCTGTGAGGAAGCCCAAGCAATTCTGTGGAGAGGTCCACCTGGAGAGGCTCGCACGGGAAGGAACTAAGGTACCCAGCCAATACTCCTGGCTGAATTTGCAGCAGAGTTAGTACAACTTGCTAGCTGCCATGAACTGAATGTTTGTATTCCCCCAAAACTTAAATGTTGAAATCCTAATTCCTAGTGTGACGGTGTTTAGAGGTGGGGCCTTTGGGCGGTAGTTAAGTTATGAGGGTGGAGCTCTGATGACAGGATTAGTGTTCTTATAAGAAGAGATGAGAGAGTGAGACTGATTCACCACCTCCCCTCTCCCTACCATGTGAAGGTACAACATGAGGACAGCCATTTGTAAACCAGGAATAGGACATTCACCAAGAACCCAATCATGCTGGCACCCTGATCTCAGACTTCCAGCCTCTAGAACTATGAGAAGTAAATGTTTGTTGTTAGGCCACCCAGTCTGTGGTATCTTTGTTAAAGCACCCAAACCGACTTAGACGTTAGCTATGTAAGTGAACCATCTTGAAAGTGGATTCTGTCCCAGTCAGGCTGCCTCAACTGACACTGTCGGGGAACAGAAGCTCACAATCCCAGCCAAGCTCTTCCCAAATTGCAGATTCATAAGCAAAAGAAATGATTATCATTGTTTTAAGTTACTAAGTTTTGGGTTGTTATGAGGTAATAGGTGACTGAAACATGGTTTTAAAAATATAGCAATGTAAGTGAAGAAGAATACTTAAAAAATATTGGTATTGCAACTTCAATAGTCACACAGTGTAAAAACAAGGTTTTTATATTTTTTAATGGTTAAAACAGTTCTCTCATACTACACATGGGAAATAATAGAGTTACCACTTTAATACTCAATCTGAATGAAGTTGAGAGTTGGACTCTGGAATAAGAATTTAACACAGCAAATTCAAACAGAGTATTATTCTGCCAGGTACAGGGTTTTCAAATATGCTTTAATTTCACTGGCTGTGAACTTTGCTATGACATTACAGCGATGAATTCACATGGGCCACTTTTCATTCTCTAGTTCCTAGTTGGAACTCACTGACTCAGCAAAATTTTAAGACCACAGATTGGGTCAAATGACAAAGCAATTAAACAAAACTCTCCCTTAATCAATTACTGTTTTTATCTATACAATGCTATGGTTTCTTGGCCACTAAAATAACATTAATATATCTTTGTAGGACTAGACTCTGGCCATGGTTGACAAATAGAAAACTATTGTAATAATTCTATAAAAAGCAGTAATTTTAAAATTCCATTATCAATGCAAACATATTGCTTATTTACTTGAGGCCTTGGGAGGTGGCGAGGAGGCAGTGTATGTGGTGGTTACTATGCTGTGGCTATCTTATTTCCCCCACCATCGATCGCTCTATGCCTAAGTATGCGAACCAAGACTAGCCAAAGACACCTGGGTGAGTTAGCTGGGGACATTTGGAAAAGATTTCTTCCCCTGTAACAGAGACAGGCCTTTGAAGAGAATTCTTACTGCTTTTTCACTTTTCGTATCTTCATGATTGTACCATACATACATATGAAGATGTATCATACATGACACTAGAAAAAGTCATTTAGCCATCTTTTAATCACAAAATGGCAAAGGGGAATGATTGAATGAACCTTTATGTCCTTTATGTCATTGTTGAACGCCTTTCCCTATTCTTTGAGTGCCTACCTCCGGACTTCTTCTTGAGTGAAATGACTGAATGTCTCACTATTGTTTAAGCAAGATGTAATAGGACATTTTGATGCTTACAGCCAAAAGCAATCTTAATTGATTTAGTAGTACTATAAACCACCTACACAGTGCCTGAAAAAAATAGCATGCATTTAAAAGTCTTGGATATTATTTCTATAAGTAAAATATAAGGTAAAATGTAAAGATTAATCTGTCAAAATCACCATCGACATTCCTAGCTACTCACAATCCTTTCCCACTCTGATATCTCAAAGTACTTTGTCCTTTTTGGGCAATAATCCCATACGCATTAAATTTTAATCATGCGTGTGCACGACTGATATTGCCTTCTGAATTGTAATCACTCTTTTATACCATCAATAGCCTCTTATACAGTAGGTATTCAATAACTATTTGTTGAATGAAGTGATGATTAAGTCAATGTATTTAAATTACAGAAGTATGCAAAAAGCAGACATAATTGCCAAGGAGGACTGTACCCATGGGTTGTGCGTGTGGGTGTGCGTGTGTGTATAAGTAAATTAACAGGATGACATAATAATTAATAAATTTGCTCGTAGTTTTATATCTTTTTTCACTTTTGGACCCTGATATTCAATTTAATTCTAATCCTGGCTTCGACATGGAAGTTACATAAGAAAATTTAAAGCCATTCGTGCATCTCAACTAGGATTCTTCTTAGGAAATAGAGCAGAGGTCAATTTAGTCCAGTGAAATTTAATTGGAGGTGAACAATCGGTTTCCTGCCAAGGTGTTGCCCTAAGCTTCTATTCAGCCCAATTTAAGTTCATTCCTTTTGATTATGGTAATTGCAAAGACATTTTGCCCATAAAGTTATGACCAGATAATTCTTTTGGACTCTTCTAGCTTTTCAATATTAGGGAAGAATAGTTACCTAATAAGCAAGTTTTCAATCTCGAAGGCTCAAGTATTATGAAGCAATGAGATACAATATTTGATGAAGGGAGAATCAGAATTTAGTGGGGCTAAAGATAGCTGGAGATGCAGACCAAGGCATATAGACCCTGGATAAATGAGGGAGTATTCATAGCAGAAGCTTCTGGGCTTGGCTGGAACAAACAAGTCAAAGAGTTTGGGCACCAAAAGTTAGGCATCGAGGGGAAAGGAAAGATTTACTGAAGATCAATTATATCTTAAAGTTTTCCTCAGGACCAGCAACAATAGAGGGAAATGGAAAAGAAAAGAATTTGTATGGCTCTTTCATGTTATTCAAATAACTCTTCTTTGGAGCTAAATAATTTGCAACTTTCTACCTGTGTAAATTTGTATAAATTACTTCTCTCCCTCCCTGAGTTTCTATTTCTTCAATTGTAAAGTTGGGATAATAATATCTACTGCACAAAGTTCTTGAGAAGATTATGTGATATATGTATATATAGATAGACAGATAAATATTTACTTAGCACAGTGCCTGGGCTATAATACTGCCCCCACCCCCTGCAAACAAATGTTAGATTTATTCAACAAATGGTAATTGAGTGCCTACCAGTTTCTCCGCTTTAGATACTGGTAACACAAAGGTGAATAAGGTGTGGCCTACATTCTAGGGGACGAATGGAAAAAAGTGCGCTTATTAGAAATGAATGACCAACTTTAGCATTTAAAAGAATACTCAAAGCAGATTCATGGTGTTTGGAAACTTATGTATAATGTAAAATGAAGAAACACACAAAGGGGTGGCAAATATTTACATATTGAACTTTAATACACAGTAGGTTTGCTCTGTTCTATTTAGAATTTGCTTTTCAAACGTTTGCATTTCTGGATTGTAGTGGACATGGGAAAATGATATGCTGGAGGGTTTTGTAAAGAAGGAAAGGGAAAAGTTGAGTAGAAAACATAAATGGAACGAAAACATAGAGGGCTTAGATTTGAACAGGGTTAGGATAGGTAGGTGTAGTGAGGCAGAAAAAAGAAACACTGTATTGTTTGGCAGTTACTCATAAAAGAACACAATAAAAATAGTTTCCTTAAATTATGTAAATATTAAATAAACAGCAGGAACAACAACAAAACAGTGGCTGGAGGCTAACTAGGAAGAAATAGCTAGAGTAGAAGCTAAACAAGGCTGAACATTAGATAATGCGCAATACTTTTCACGGTGTTTGAGAGTCCTTAAAGGAAGAAGGATCTAAATGTGCTGGGCATGCTTATATCTTACCACGGTATCACTTAATTTAAGTCAATAAAAAAGCTGGGAAAATGACAAAGGGGCATAATTAGTCTACCAGTAGCAGTTATTTACACTGAGAAGATTGGGAATAATTGCCTATTTTCACTATATTCCCTTCGAAGAGCCTATGTGTGTACACATCTGTATGCATGTTTTAGGAAGAAAAAGAATCTATAGAATACCACTTATCCAAGACCACGTCTAAAATATTTTAGTATTACGGATTGGTTAAAATAAATATTACTGTTTTCATTTATGTCACAGACCTACGTGTTTTCTTAGCAAATCCATTTTTGAGCCAGAGCAGATCAGAAAGGATGCAGTTGTTTAGAGCTTTCAAAACATCTGGAAAGTTATTCTGGCAAGTAGAGTCAAATCCAATAGCAAAACAGATGTTTTCCACTGTGGCGGGAAAACACAACTTTCTTATATGTATTGCATATGGTCCAAATCCATTTCAGAAATAACACCCCACCTCTTAAAGAGCCTCGGGACCACAGTTCTCTCGTGTACTCTGCCAATATAAGCACGGCCAAGACCATTTAGGTGATGGAAAGGCAATATTTTATAATAATCTTTTAATCTTATGTTTTATAAAACAAGAGAAAAAAGTTTTAAAAGTCTAGGTTCCCTCTCCAAGCCCTCAGTTAAAAAGTTGGAGTTGGATTAAAACCAATTAGTAATCTTTGGCAGGACTCCTGGGAGCTCAGAGTAGGGAAGGACAGGAGGTCAGGAGAGAGAATAGTGGCCTGAGAGTTGTTCTGGCTTTTTCTCCCAGAAAAAGCAAAGGGAGGTTTCTTCCCATTAACCATTTGGAAAGAGTATGAGAACCTCTAAGAGATGAGTCTTGTCAAAAAACCAGAAACTATTGTGCCCCAGGAATATAGGAAATGGATTTACTGAAAAATTCATTTAGGGAAAGATTTTCCTTTTATAAATGAATCTTCACTATAAGATGGTATAAACCACATAATATAGTTGTATATACCACATAATATAGTTTCTTGTAGCCTTTGTAAAAATAGTTATAAAATTTTAATAGAAAGCATTTGCATAGGTCATTTGTCAATTAATTGTTTTAAGCTAAAAAGTTCCATATTTTTATGAAGCCAATTTTCTGGAAATCAGAACATTTTCCAGTGGAATATTTTCCTGGTTTAAAAATTAGGTTTTCAGGCTCGTCGTGGTGGCTCACGCCTGTGATCCCAGCATTTCAGGAGGCCAAGGCAGAAGGATCACTTGAGCAGGAGTTCAAGGTTATAGTGAGCTATGATCAGGCCACTGCATTCCAGTGAGACACTGCCTCTTAAAAAAAAAAAAAATGGTTTTCAGCCAAGAAAAAGTAGAAATAAGGAAAAATAGAACAAAGGAGTGACTTTTTAAATTTTGTCAAACAATGTAAACATAATTTTTACCAGGAGTGAGATGGAAGAACACATACTTGATTAAGCTAATTAAACTGGTTTAGAATCGTAAGTGTTATCAGTATTTGAAAATGTTGCTTGGTTATATAGAGAAGTACTTAAGTTGCCCCAGATCACTGTTAAGCATTCTAAAATATTTTATAATTTCAAAAGCACATCCTGTAAAGATAAAGAGTGCAAATCATTATTTAGATTCAGAGACATCGAGACTTCTGCTATTTCTAGAGAAGGGTTGCCTGCTGTCACAAAATGTTTTCGATCTCTCTATAATGAGGTGCTATCACAGTACAGGCTACATACTGACAGAGGCTCTTTATTTGTGCTCTGTTCGCCTCAGCTTGGTACATATGCCTGCCAAAATACTGTAACTATACTATTATGAATGCTGGGATTTGGATTCACATGTGTCAGGGAAAATGTGAGTAGAGTCAATTATTGATACTGGGCAGACACATCTCATTTCCAACATCTTATTAACATTATAACCTGATCCACTTATGATATCATCACCATCTCTGTTTACTTTCATTCTTGTCTGAAGCTAGCTCATCAGGAATTTTTGAGAGAATGCCTTTGAACCTGTAACACTTTAATTATCACCTTGCTCCAGGGAATTGTGAGCTCATGAGCTAGAAAGACACCATAGTTAGAGAGGAACATAAAGATCTCTTATGAAGATTATTTGCATTTGTCTGGAGATAATGCTATTCATCCATTGTATGGAGGAGTGCCCAGAATAGAAATGAGCAAAGAGCAAAGATTTGCTAAGTGGATAGCTTTCTAATTCCTTCCAAGATGTGTTTTCCAAGTATAACTTCATTTTGTTCGTGTGAATTTCCAAAACTGGGTATATCCCAAAGTTGGTAGGTGTGAAAACACATCCCAAAGCCAGAAAAGAAATGAGTTATGTATTTTTTTTTTTACAGACAATCTCTCCCCATCTTACAGCCCTACTAGGGGATAATTGAAAACTGACACTGTGTGGCTAGGAAAAGGAGCAACTGGAGATAGAAAAGTTGTGCATAAAGGTATGAAAAAAACAGTAATAGGTGTAATTGAAGGAGGTGTGATGAGAAAAGGCCTTGTGCAGTGGTGTGGAGGTGAAAGGAGGTTCCCATGTAATTTCTAGGATTGTTATGCATCCACGGCTGTTGCTCATAGGAGAAGGAGGAGAAAAGAAGTTTAGCATAAGTGAAAGATATCAGGTTAGGAGAAAAGCTGAGGTGTTTCAAGGGATATTTAGCAGAGAGAGAATTGCAGGAAACTACACCACCAGGGATTACATTAGTTTAGGGCACATCGTGAAAGAAACAGTATGGCTTTTCTATAGCGATCTGCAATTATTATTTTTTTCCTCCTGTGGAAGGAGGAGCAGAGTATAAAAGGGAAAAGGCAATGAAGCAAAAGAATATGAACCCAGATGACCTTGCCTCCTTCTTTGTTAATCTTAGAAAGGAAAGCAGAAACGTTATTAGGCCAAAGCTAAAGACAACAAAAACTTCAGATTCCTCTTAAGGACAAGAAATGTCACAGACAATGCTTGGGAAAACATTCAAGGCTCATGAATTATAAAGAAATTAGAATAAATAGGCCCTGAGGATTCTATTTAAATGCCTCTTTTTAAAAGTGTATTAAATGATTTTTCCAACTGATTTTATCGAGTGAAATCTTCCATCTGGCTTCACCGAGAAAGAATTTCAAAGTTGTGGAATAGTAGCCTCAGAGCTGGAGGGAATCTACATGTCTTTTCCTCCACCCCCCTCATTTTCCTTCAGCAAATTTTAGAGTGTGATGTAAACAGAATCTATCGAGCCCACATGCTCCAGACTTGCTCATTAAAAACACAAAACAGCTTCTGTCACTCTTACGTTCCCTTCCAGCTACTAGTCTATCCTTCCCTCTTCCTAGCTAAGCTCCTTGAAATATCGGCCTACCTTTGCTCTCTCCATTTCCTCACCTTCCTTCCACCTTTCCAGGCCACGGAGCTGCCACTCCATTGAAATTGCCCTCACGGAAGTTCCCTGACAAAGCACACTCTTCCATTTGTGCAAATGTGGGCTTGGGAGCAGGGTGGCTTCTCTCATTGACGTCCTGGGTCACCCTGGGCAAGTTCACTTCTCTGTGCCTCATTTTCTCATCTGTGCAGTGGGGATGATATTAATAATAATAATCCCTACTTCACAGAGTTTTTGTAAAAATTGCATACATAAAGCTAGGTAAACTGTTTAAAACAGTGTCTGGTTTGAACTCTTAGTTAACACTGTATTTCTTGACAACCTTAGTAGTATGACTGAAAACTGGTTCCCTCCTTCCAAGCTTCCTTCCATCTCTCCCTCTTTCTTACTTTCTCTAATTCCTTTTTTTCACAAGTATTTGAGTCTCTCCTATGTGCCAGGTGAGTGAGACAGCACAATGTTTGTTCCCCTGGGGCTTGTACCCCTAGTTTTCCTCTTATCACCCTGTTAGCTGCTTCTCAGTTTTCTATGGAGGCTCCTCTTCCTCTCTCTGCCTCTTGGTTTCTTAAACGGCACTTACATTTTGTCTTCTTATTCTATTATAATAAATCTTCCTAAAGATCAAAGCATCCGTGCTATTCCAAACCTGTCTTCTGTCTTGACTATACTCCCAGGTCTTTGCTTTCAACTTTCTACACTTCAAAGGTTAGCTGTGCCCACCTGTTACAAAGGTACTTCAACACCAAATGTCCAACATCGGATGGACTATCTCCCCACTGCAGCCTCCTCTCCAGTAACCAATGGCACCACTACTCAACCAGACAACCAGATCAGAATCTTCTTTCCTCTTCAACTTCTCCACATTCCATCATATGAAAATTCTACTTGCTCCTCAAATGTGGTCTCTCTTCTCTATTCTCACATTCTTAGTTGAAGTCTTCATTTTATTTCTACTTGTTCATGGTTCAATCTTGGTAGGTCGTATGTGTCCAGGAATTTATCCAATTCTTCTGGGTTTTCCAATTTGCGGGCATGTAGGTGTTCATAATAGTCTCTAATGGTTCATTGCATTTCTGTGATCTCAGTTGTCATGTTTGCTTTTTTGTCTCTGATTTTATTTATTTGGTTCTTTTCTTAATTTGTCAATTTTGTTTACCTTTCAAAAAAACCAACTTTTTGTTTCATTGATCTTCTGTATTGCTTTTTTTCACTATCAATTTTATTTATTTCTGCTCTGATCTTTATTATTTCTTTTCTTCTACTAATTTTGGATTTGGCTTATTCCTGTTTTTCTAGTTTTTCCTGCTTTTATAGTTTATTGAGGTGCATCAGTAGGTTATTTATTTGAAGTCTTTCTACTCTTTTCATATAGATGTTGATTGTGATAAACTGCCCTCTTAGTATTGCCTTTACTGAATCCCATAGGTTTTGGTATATTGTATTTCCATTTTCATTTGTTTCAAGAAAATTTTAAATTTGCTTCTTAATTTCTTCATTGACCCCTTGGTCATTCTGGAGCATGTTGTTTCATTTCCATGTGTTTGTATATTTTCCAAGGTTCTCTTGTTATTATTCCATTGTGGTCAGAAAAGGTACTTGATATAATTTTCATTTTTTTGAATTTGCTCAGACTTGGTTTGTGATCTAGGATATGGTCTCTTCTGGAGAATGTGCTATAGGCTGATGAAAAGAATGTGTATTCTGCAGTAGTTGGGTGAAATGATCTGTACATGTCAATTAGGTCTATTAGATCTAGTATGTAGGGTAACTCTGCTGTTTTTTTGTTAATTTTCTGTCTGGATGGTCTGTCCATTACTGAGATTGAGGTGATAAAAGTCCCTTAATATTATTGTACTGCAGTCTATCTCTCCCTTTAGGTCTACTAATGTTTACTTTGTATACTTGGGAGCTCCAGTGTTAAATGCATAGGGATATCATTTATATTCTCTTACTGAATTGACCCTTTTATCATTATATAGTGACCTTCTTTGCCTCTTTTTACAGACTTTGATTTGTAATCTATTTTACCTATATAAGTACAGCTACTCCTGCTCTTCTTTCATTTCCAGTACTATAGAATATCTTTCTCCACCCCTTCACTTTCGGTCTGTGTGTCCTTACAGGTGAAGTGGATATCTTGCAGGTAGCATATAATTGGGTCATGTTTCATTACCCATTCAGTCAGCCACTCAATGCCTTTTAATCGGAAAATTGAGTCTATTTACATTCTGTGTTATTATGGTTAAGTAAGGACTTCCTACTGCAATTTTGTTGCTTGTTTTCTGGTTATTGTGTAACTCCTCTCTTCCTTTCTTCCTTTCTTACTGTCTTCCTTTGTGGTTAAGTAATTTTCTCTGGTAGTATGTTTTAATTTTTTGCCTTTTACTTTTAGTGAATCTGTTATAAGTTTTTGTGCTATGGTTACCATAAGGCTTACTAAAAACATCTCATTATAGATATGACAAGTTATTTTATAAGATGACAACTTAGATCACAAAGAAAAGAATAGAAACAAGAAAAAAGTGAAAAATACCTTTTACACTTTAACTTCACCCCCCCCCACACACACATATTTTGACTTTATGTTTTCTCAATTTACATTTTTAAAAAATTTTGTGGAGATGAGGTCTTGCTAGATTGCCCAGGCTGGTCTCAAACTCCTGGGCTCAAGTGATCCTCTTGCCTCAGCCTCCCAAAGTGCTGGGATTAGAGGTATGAGCCGCTGCACCCAGCCTCAATTTGCATATTTTTATATTGCCTATCTCTTAACAGGTTGCTGTAGCTATTATTGTTTTTGATAGATTTGCCTTTTGGGCTTCATTCTAGGGTTGCGAGTAGATTGCACACCACAAATACAGTATTAGAATATTCTGGGTTTGTCCTGGTATTTAATTTTACCAGATTTTATGCCTTCAAATACCTTTTTTTTGTATGTTAGTGGTTTTTTCTTTCAGATTGAAGAAGTCTCTTTAGTAGTTCTTATAAGACAGAGCTGATGGTAGTGAATTCTCTCAGTTTTTGTTTGTCTAGGAAAGGCTTTATTTCTCCTTTATAGTTGAAGGATAGCTTTTCTATATACAGTTTTCTTGGATGGCAGTTTTTTCTTTAAATACTTGGAAAATGTCATTCCACTCCCTCCTGGCCTGTATGGTTTCCATTGAGAAATCTGTTGCCTGACAAATTGTAACTCCTTTATATGATATTTATTTCTTTTCTCTTGCAGCTTTTAGGGTCCTCTTTGTCCTTGAATGTTGAGAGTTTGATTATTATATACCTTAGAGTAGTCTTATTTTAGTCAACTCTATTTGGTGTTCTCTGACCTTCTCGTACCTGGATATTTATCTCTTTCTTAAGTCTGGAAAGTTTTCTGTTATTATTTTTTTGAATAAACTTTCTAATCCTTTCTCTTGCTCAACTGCCCCTTGAACACCAATAATTCTTAGATTTGGTCATTTGAGGTAATTTCCTATTTGTAGGCAATCTGTTCCTTTCTATTATTTTTTCTTTTTTGACTGTGTACTTTCAAATAGCCTATCTTCAAGCTCACTGATTCTTTCCTCTGCTTGATCTTTCAGCTGTTGAGATCCTCTAATGAACTTTTCAGTTCAGCAAATATATTTCTCAGTTCCAAAATTTCTATTTTTTTTTTATTACTTCAATCTCTTTGTTAAATTTCTCTGATAAATTTCTAACCTGATTTTCTGCGTTATCTTGGAAATCACTGAGTTTCCTCAAAACTGTTATTTTGAATTTTCGGTCAGAAAGTTCATGTAGCACTGTTTCATTAGGGTCAGTCACTGGTTCTTTGCTTTGTCTGTTCAAGGAGGTCATGGTTCTTATTTGCTGTTGTTTCTTGTGGGTATATGTCTATTTCTTTGCAATGAAGAATTATTTATTCTAGTCTTTTCTGTATGGCTTGTTTTGGTTTTCATTGGATATGTTTGCTTATAGAGTCTTATAATTTACCTGTTGATTTTCTTCCTCTCGCCCCCACACTAGATTGCTGCTTCCTTTTGGCACTAGATGTCACCTTAAGCCTACGTTTGCCTTGGTTCTAGTAAACAATCAATGTCACTTGTCCCAAATGGAGGAGGTCCCAAAAGGGATAGTGCCACAGTGTGGAAAGGCCAGCTGGGGGCTCATGCTCAGGAGACCTTGGAACTAACCACTTACTGTATAGTGCTGCTGAACAGCTACTCCGATTTGGTGTCTCCTTTGGTCAAGTTACAGAACAGTTGTGAGGCCTGGGAATGTTAGTCCCACCTCCCCCCTTTGTTTCTGGCTTTTCTCAGGGACAATTCCCCCTTCGGTCACTCCCTGTGTTTCCTGTGCATTGAGGCAGGGATGGGT